>CM023199.3:506016-582577 GCA_004115045.4 Sinella curviseta | reverse complement strand
CCGTCTAATTTTCCTTGAATCAAAACATATTAGTTTAGATTTTTCTTCGTTGAACGTATAGATGGAAAGGTTGAGTCTCTCGTTAGTTTCAACTTGTTTGACAAGCATTGACCAGAGGTTTTCGGAAAGATACATGCTCGCAGCAGCAACCGCAGTTCCTATTTACACTATCCATCCGCCATGTTACCAAATAGTTTGATAAAATCCTGATAACAACAATGGAGCTTTCTAGAAACAGACGTACGTGGGTGATTTCTTTGAAACATGCCACACTTTGGATGCCCATAGTTTTGCAAGAAGTTCCAACTGGAAGCTGATATGTGTCTACCGTCTAAACTTAAGAACATTAAAGGAGACAAAACATTCGATATAGAAGTGAGACAATGGATAATAAATAAAAGACAAGACGGAAACACATATTTTAAACCCTGACAAAAATATCGTTTTAACTAATCACAATAAGCAAAATTAATTAATAAGTAATATATAATCACTTTGTTAAAAATTTGTATGATAAAAAACTCTTACATTATATAAAAACCTTTTTTTATCTCTCTATAGCGTTTGGCTTTTAATGAAAACAATATGTTTGTAACATGTTTCTGAATTGAGTCAATAAATTCGTAATCAATCAATCAATCCATCATTATCAATCGAAAGGGAATTTTGTGCTCTTCAAGATGCATGTCGTGGTCGGGATATAGCCATACGTTCATGGGAATTATGGCCGGAAACATCTATCAATCCAAATTTACAACATCGGAAGTACATCTTCGAACCAACATTTTATTGGAACATTTGCCATTCTAGGAGCCATATTCAAACCAGCATTCGGATTTCCTTGCCACCAACGATGAAGTAGACCTCCGGAACCATATTAATGACAACAATTGCACCGACCCATTACCAGCGTCCATCTGGCACCGCCTGTAGAAAATCATGGTTGCACAAAAAATCAACCAATGTGATCATGTTGTTCGTTTATTGGGATAGCGGGCACCGAATTCACTGAGTTTTTGTAAAACGGTACTTCATTAGAACAGATTTAGAATGGCGAAAAAACGAGAATTTTTTAAAAGCTGTGTAACATAAAATTTGACAAATCAGATGGACCGATATTTTGTTGCAACACCAGAGCAAAATACAATGTCGCACTTCGCGGGTCGCCAGAGAGAAAATGATGAAACTAAAGTGCTCTTAGTTGTGTCTTTATGGAGCCAGTAGTAGTGTGTTAAATGACAACCTCGAACAGTTTGTCATGTTTGCCGCGTTTAATACAGTAAACAGGTACTGGTTGCTTAGGACATTCGTTGGTGTACTAGAAAATGGTATATATACCAAATGGCAGCTTTGGAAGAGTCGAGCCAAAAGATTTCATTACAACTTGCCGCAGGAGGATCCAAAGTCTAGTCCAAGTACAGTGTTTGGCGACCAAATTGGAAGGGCGGGATTTATGGGTATCATTTATATCATCCTTACTTTACTCGCGTTGAGTTTGATGCTATTTATCTTTGAACTTGGGCCCCAGTGCTTGCTACAAATCGTGACAAAGCTTGTTCGGATTAAAGAGCGTGTAATTAATATAGCAAATCTGGTGCACTCATTAGCGAAACGATTTGTAGAATATTTTCACTAAAGACACATTACACGTCAGTGTCTGCGCGAAAATAATTTGAAAATGATTGTCTACATAATAGCAAATATTTTTCTGTCAGCGACATTGGTTGGTGAAAAGATAGTTGCGATTGGAAACCAGGAATACTTGGTTGATATTACTGTGCATTGGAAAGCTGACGATTCAATTGTGATTAAATACTGCATGGGTTTACTTATTTCTTGAAGGAAGGCTTCAATTTTAAACATGTAACTTTAAATAACATAATATCCCGAAGGTTGTCTAAAAGAACACGTTTTTCAACTAAATTGTTTCATTTCCCCTTATATTTCATAAATGCCAGCGACACGCTCGCCGAAAGTATCGTCAAGATAGTGTCGTAGAATATTCAATTTGCTCGCATTACATTCAATTTCTTGTGGCCACTGGCCTGGTTGGATTTCTAATTCCATTTGCATCCCAGGAGTCAAAATGCGTATTCATTCGGTGTCTTTTAAAGTCACTTTTTTAAGCTGCGATTTACAACTGGACCGATATTACCATGTCATTGATAATGTATCTTCTTATTATGGAGAATCGGAGGAGTCAATGAATGGTGGATACAGAAGGCTTCATGACATGATGATATGTCCTCGACTAATATTTGATTATTATGGATGGTGTGCAGACATGCATATTGGAGAACCCAAAACGATGTAACTGAAGGCTGGAAAGAGGCGGAATGAATTTGCAAAGACTCCCTTCTCCTCCACAGCATATCAAGATTGATGATTAAAAGACGCACACGCTGGATGAGTGAAGATTTTTACCCTTTTTTTCTCTTCACAATTTACATCATTGGGTGGCATTTTCTGATACATGATTAAATCAAATCCAGTTACTACCTGAGCCATAAGTTAATACAGTAAAGTCGCAAACGAATAGGGTTGCCGATTATTTAGTCAGGTTAACATTAAATTGCAAAGCACCATTCAAATGTATTACAAATGTGGCCATAAGTTTTTTATCTCCACACACGAACATTTTCTAACATATGGTTAAATTCCAGGAATTGGTTCGCTGGACAATGAACACTGGAAGTACATTTGTGTGTTCACGATGACATTTATACCAAAATTCTTTCTATCTAATACAACCTTTTGTACACCTGTAAAAAATTCTGTGTACATTTGCCTTTGTTTGAAGGTCTATAGATTATTGTATTTGAAATGGTTCTACTTTTATTACTGCGGATTGGCTAGATAATGGTGGAGAGACAAAGTTCCATAAAAGTGGAAAGTTGATCAGTATTAAATTTGAGTAAATTATTTAGTGATGTTGCTGATAGATTTCACTTCCGTTCAACTGAACATTTGCACTTAAGATGCCTTCATCGAGTAACAGATAGATGACGCAGGTTATGTTCTGTTGTAATTGTTGTAGTAGTTTCAGGAATCTGGTTTGGGATATGAACGCTGGATTTGCTTTCATTTCTTAATTCAAAAAATCTCAATTTACCTGACATTTGCGGATTTGATCGGTTATTCAATTAGGAATATAGTGGTAATGTCTATCCATTTGTCAATCTGATTTGTCAAGATATCATACACATTGTCATTTTCTGCTTGTCATCAGGAAACAGATACATGATTTCTCTTTTGAAGGTTTTTCTGTACATGGAGCACTGGTAATCTCGTTTGAGTGCTGAATGTGGTGGAATATATCCATGTTGATTAGCCATGTCTCCTATAAACATGGTCTTTCAATTCATAGCGCCTATTCACTTTTATTATATGATCGTATCATATGGATGCTGATTACTTTCAAAGTTATTGAAGAGAATTAAAAATATGTTGTTTATAAATATTCCAAAATAGTTAGCAGAAGTAACATCAACGGGAAATATGACAATCAGCCGAAAACTTTTAACCATTATTGATATCGATTCATTACAAACTATTATATCTATATGAGTTGGGAGCAATATGATATTTTTTGAATAATGTGAACACCAATTTATAACATTTGGCGGTCCAGACAGATAATATGCATCGTAGGTACGGTATGACCAATAGGCGCACGTTTCATTTGATTACTTTACAATAAGACCGTATGATTTCACTCAGTGTCAACAAAATATTGTTTGCACATTTGTGTATGTAAGACAGAACAATTAATTGTTTGCAAATTAGCAATCCTCGGGATTTAACAAACTTGCGAACTAAAACAAGTTACGAAGCTGCCAAGACCCGTGTAATGTTCATATTAAAATAATTTATTTGTTTATCTAATCGGATAAAAGTCAATATAACTAATGATAAACGCTACAAATAATAGTGTCGAAGTTTCGTTATTCCCAGTTACATATCACAAGAACACTTTGTTTTATTTTCTTACTATACTTCGCTGTAAAGCACACTCTCGGTATAACAAAATAAGATGCAATTTCATGGGAAAGCGGCGATGGAAATATTATAGATTTTGAGTTGGTCAATCGTCTATAATGTTAGGGGCTATGCGGCAAGCATGCAGATATGAAAGCCTCCCTGAATGTCAATATACTGTCGACGAGATAGATTTCTCTTAATAAATTATTTTGCTTATTCTCCTTAAGTTAATTGCGTATTTATTATGTACATACATAATTATTACGGTGAACAAGACGTTGGCAGGCTTCACTTCCATCCAACTGAAAGTTTACAACTGCGGCAAATATATGGAAACAAGGTTATGGTCTGAGCATCTGAGATGGTTATGTTTCGGAAGGGCTTTTCAGTTAGAAGAGGAACGGTATTATATTTAGAATCGGAATCCGATGGTGGATCGTTGCTCATGCTCACAGGTGGAATACTGTTTAACGATGTGGTAGTATTTCATTAAACAGTCACATTATCCACTCTAATTTAATTTAATTTGCGTGCACTTAAGAGCTAAACAAACTACTTGGTAATATTTCAGTTTTCATCATTACCTTTTTAAACACCTACAACAACAGCAATAGAAAAAACGACCTGCTCGAAAAATGGTAACGACGCCAGAGCTACTTTAATTCGAATGCCGCATAAACTCAATATGTAGAAAACAACATTCATCATGTCCAGATTCCATACCTTTAAGTGTAATCGTTTATGATAACTGAAAATCGCGTACTTCGCGAATGGTAATTTTCAGATTGTCTCGAATAAATGCAGGTTTGTGTTTGTATTAATTTTAATTAGTGTGCATGCAGCTCCTTCAGTCTATTTGGTATAATTATTTTTCTGGACCACCACAGCTCATAAACAAAACATTATAAACAGTTGTAGGTCATAGATGAATTAGTTTATCTATGACATTCATCACTCCACACTATCAACCGAAATAACAAGGAATAAAATGTGTGAGAAGTTTGTTGATTCAATGCTAATACGCACGGACAAAGTAAATTCATTTGCAAGAATTCATATGCTTGTAGATATCAGCATACTTACCAGCTTAATTGAAAACACAAAATCTAAATAATGCAGTTATGCCATAATATTGTCTTAAATCCTTGGTGTAATATTAACAGATCACAGTAAACTGTTTTTACTTTTATAAATTAAAATTAAGGAAGTTTAATTTCAGGTAGATAAAGATTATTTGTTATTTTATTCAGTAAATCCATCGATAATTGTTTCATTATGTAGTAATTGTTGTTTTAAGTAAGGCAAGGTTTGTGAACTTGTAAACAAGTTCACAAAACTTGCCTACATACAGGTTACCTACATGTGTGCAACTTTACTGTCCCAAATTATAAACATGCCACCACAAAACGAAATATATATGACTCAGATCATAATGTGGAGGTACAAAGTGTGAATAAAATGGTAAGTGTACCAAATTTATGTCATCTTTACGTCACCATCAATGCGTAATGATTTCTATTGATGTCGCAGAGAGCAAATTTGTAATGAGGTAGTGATCTTGATCTCTGCCAGGAGCATGTTGAACAATTCGACTATTTGCGCATGCAAAGACAGCAGGAAATGGTCGACGTTGAAACACGGTGGGTGGGAAAGTATATTTGGGAATAGTGAAGTGATTATGTAAGGTAAGTAAGCCAATGATTCATATTTTGACAGAGTTTCCTTGGCATTTACCTCATAGAGTTTGTTATTGTTTCAATATGTATTCAATCTACGTTTTACAAAAACCAAGTACACTGCATATTTGGCAACACAAATTAGCTAGCCGCTGACGTCAAACTTTTTCTTTAGCTCAGGACAACCAACTTTAAGAATTGCAAAGGCCTGCGTCCATAATGCGCATACATTTTCGAATTGAAGAACATTTTGCAATTAATATAATGACTAATTGTTTAGTTTAAGCAGTGGTACTGTGTCTGTCAAAAACTGTCATCAAACTGGCCTCTGAATAATGCAAATTGCCAGATGACATAAAGGGCTAACATACAAAAATTAATTCAATTCCAGCTCCTGAAAGGAAAGGCGATTTGGGAATTCAAACAACGGAATCTAAGGATATCGTTGACTCTGATGAATGCCAAACCTGTGTATCTATCATAATGCCAGTGTTCAAGTGTTTACTTCAGCGCCTTAGCGCAGTCTTCCGTCTCTTTGGACTCAAGTCGAAACGAAGGTTAAGTAAGCGTTTGTGTGTTTGACGAATTTTACAATTTGATAAACGTTGCACGTGATTATTTACATAGCAGAAAAATCATTTCAATTTTGCCATAATTTTAAAATCCGGTCATAGTTTGAATAGGTTACATTGCAACTACTGACGACAATGGAATTGGATGCAAGCCTGTTAGTTGATTTAGCAGCCGAAGGGAGATGCAGTCAAGTAAACTAAACTAATACACGGGTTCCTGATATGCCGCATCACACTCTATTTCACACGGATTGACTACTGACCACAGCTGGCTACATTCATATTCACGTAAACCGAGACGCAGAATTTATTTGCCAAAGATTCAAAAGTATTAAAATGCACTACCCTGAATGATTACGCACACAATAAGTAACCTGAAAATATAATATTTAATACTAGATCGCTCAGAACAAATATGGCAACGTAAAACATATATTATACTAGAATATTAATTTCAACCGTTGAGAACGAAATAATAAAATTTTGTCTTACCTTAAGCTAATGATATTAGCCATAAACTAGTAAATCTCACATGCCGACTATGTCAGCAGAAGCAACCTTTTAACTACATAAACTTCCGCGGCGTCTGATTCTGCACGGGCGGCTTCTAAAGTAAGCAGACTGTATTTTATGACTACAAGACTTGTAGTGCAAGTAAAGTTCCGGATCCAGCAACTCCATTGGCTAGCAAACATTCTAGCGACTGTTCGGAAATCTAAATCTGATGTCACAGTAGTGTTCCCTGGAAAATAAAGTAGAGGGGTTCCTCAGATGATCTTTGGTGAAAATTTGCTTGAATTTTGAGAAAACATGTTTCCTTAGTGGACAGATTTTGTTTTTCATCCACAATATTCAACGGAAAGAAGTAAACCTTGGCACGGACATTCCTCCATTGTTCTTCATGAGTTTGTGTAAAAAGGGTAGTTGCTTTAAAGGGATTGGCAATGTATTGACAGTAAGTATAAGGAGCCGTACTACAGGAAAATCCGACTTGCTTCAATTTGGCCTGTCTTTATATTTATATATATAGACAACAACAGAAAAGTAGCACAGACTCCAACAGTGCTGCCAAGAGCCCCAATTGTCGGCACCACCTTCATCCGACACTCCAGCATGCTACAGTGAATCTAGAAAGCTAATACTTGGTACATATTACTTTTCTGTTGTTGTCTATATATATAAATATAAAGACAGGCCAAATTGAAGCAAGTCGGATTTTCCTGTAGTACGGCTCCTTATACTTACTGTCAATACATTGCCAATCCCTTTAAAGCAACTACCCTTTTTACACAAACTCATGAAGAACAATGGAGGAATGTCCGTGCCAAGGTTTACTTCTTTCCGTTGAATATTGTGGATGAAAAACAAAATCTGTCCACTAAGGAAACATGTTTTCTCAAAATTCAAGCAAATTTTCACCAAAGATCATCTGAGGAACCCCTCTACTTTATTTTCCAGGGAACACTACTGTGACATCAGATTTAGATTTCCGAACAGTCGCTAGAATGTTTGCTAGCCAATGGAGTTGCTGGATCCGGAACTTTACTTGCACTACAAGTCTTGTAGTCATAAAATACAGTCTGCTTACTTTAGAAGCCGCCCGTGCAGAATCAGACGCCGCGGAAGTTTATGTAGTTAAAAGGTTGCTTCTGCTGACATAGTCGGCATGTGAGATTTACTAGTTTATGGCGTTTTCCACCCTCCTTATGCAAGGTTGCATACATATGTAGTGAAGGACCCCATAACCAATGTCGAAACCAGTTCACAAATTAACTAATTTCGTACGTGGAGTGACAATGTGTTAATGGGGCTAAGGGTAAAAAAGTACGCTGATTTCGAATCTGCTAGCTGTTGGGCACTCCAGGCTCGCCATTTTCCGTAAAACAAACTTTTTTGAAAAAACTACCTATTTTTTGTGGTTTTTTGTAAAAAACCGGCATATTTTCAAATTTGTTTGACCTGAAACCTTCACCACTGGAAAGATCAGGTCAATATTGTATATAATCAATACATACATTGGCGCACCTTGGACCTTTTACTCTGAAGCCACGAATGCAGTCATGATAATTATATTGGATTATGCGAACAGTGTGCTGTGTAGGCAGGGGTGGCGGAGGCAATGCCACAATTGATAATGTACTTTAAAAAGGAGTTATACTGGTTCAAAGTTTTGCTGACAAGTTTGAGCGGTTTTTGCCCGCCCTATAGAACCCAGCGACACACCCATTAACCATTGCTGGAAATGACTGCGATTCTTACTAATTTGTGCATGTGCATGTCTTTGAATAACGAAGCTACCTAGTGTATCTAGAAGGTTATGAAAGTTCGTAGTCGCACAATTTATTTATGAATCAAATACAAAGTACCTTAATTGAACGTTTCACATAAATGTGTTAACCTGTACCTCAAAGGTCCAGAAAAGCAGCTATTCAATTACCTGCTACAATTTTCAACTTTGCCGCCCTCAAGTAGATACGGTTGCATTTGCTATTTAATTCATAATGCAGGTTAAAATAATCTGTGGAATATATTATTCTATTTCATTGAATACAAGGATGAATTTTTAAAATTCCTTATTCCAATGCTGAGCATGAAAGGTGCTTCATCTTGAACTGCTCGCCGTCCTCCGTATATGGGGGCGTTGCGGTGGTAAGCAAATTCATTTGATTGCGGCGGATTAGGTAACACATCTGCTGATGCCGCTGCGAGAAGTAAATGAATAAAGATTTATTGCTTCATTATTTGGGATCAGTTTAAATTGATCTATACATTTCCGGAAGGTCATATCTGAGCATAATAGAAACAATTCGCCATTTGCACACCGAGAAAGTAAACAGATGTGGAAACTCATAGGTAGTATTGTTTGACCTCGAACCCCTCATTTACGGGATAAATATTCAAAATATTGCGCTACGGTTCTTGAAAATGAAAAATACTAGTTACTGGCACAATCCGAATCATAATAAAACTGATGTATGCAAATTTTTGGTTTGATGCAATTTGTAGACTGATTATTATCATTATTTTTGCAATAGCATAAGAAATAAAGTGTCTAGGTTGTACTTTGATCACTTTTGCATATTTCGTCTTGAAAATTTGAATTTCTCATAACGCCCCAATTGATTTGGTCACCTTGATATGATGAATGTTGATCACCAGTGGGGCAATTTTCAATTTGAAGCATTCCCCAAAATTTTACATGACATTTCAATTTGAAAAGGGATTGCATTTTATACTACGAAAATATGATTTTTATATCCCTAATGCTTATGTCCTAATCATGCGTATATATTGTTGGAATACTTCGGTTCCTTCTGACGACATTCTTTCACAAATTGGAATATTTATAATCAAAGGTTGAAGTCTGCAACTCCTTATACTGTAAATTATCAGAAACACAAATACAATTATCCCTCTTCAAGGACATGTTCAAGAAGTTGAAAAGAGCTTTCAAGCTTTCGAGCTTAGAGTTCTCGAAAAAACGCTTATTTCTAATTTATTGAATTTTCTCCTACAAACAGAAATTTCAACTATACGAAACAGTTGTTGCATTGTGAAAAAGTTGCGATTCTGAGAAAGGTATAAGTTACTCGGGATTACATGTTAGCTAAAACTAGTGTGCCGGAGTTCCAGATCTGAATTTCAAAGTATGCTTCATAATACAATTACATTTGAACCAGTCAATAATGCGAAGACGACCTGGTACTTTCAATAAAGTGACAAGACTAAGAACAACAACTTGGGCGCACAATTTTGACAGTAAGCAGTGCCTAACCGTGCTGCTTGGGGGCCCTGGTCAGGCATATGAGAAGGGGGCTCATGAGATTTGTCGATATCTACGCCATTTTTAGGCGATTTATGATGGAAGCATATGCAGAATCAAACTCAATCGTCTATCCTGTTAATTTTCCCGATTCAAGAAGTTTTTGGAAAGATTCCAGTATAGTTCAGTCGATACTTATATGATATCCGATAATTCTAAATACCATTTCCTACGATATTGAACTGGAGGGGTTTCCTTTTCATTTTACTTTTACATTACAATGCATAACGGTACGCTTGAATATATTCACAGATAAGTAATGCAAGTAAAACTTACACTTTCTAAAGCATGTAAATGTTTCCAACATCCAAACAAATTCTATAGAAATATTTGCTGATGTGAATACTATATTAGTTCAAGCAACTACCGACAATTTTAAGATTAGCCATATTAACAAACCCAAGGATGTATCTGAAACCCTTGAGCTTTATATATTCTTCATTAAATGGACTGGCTTTTGCTGGTGCATTAACAAGCAAACATATACCAATAAATGAATACATGAAATTCAATGTATTTCACTACCGGTTGCTCAATCTGTGTAAATCAATACCAAATTGATTCCTTTTTGTTTACCACAAACATTTAATTCTGAGGTTTTGTTGGCACAATGTCCTCGTTTTAATGTAAAATCTCTTAGGAGAGGTTGCGATAACGAACAAAAAATTTATTGCAATAGTTTCGGCGACTTTTGGAAAGCTTGAAATGTGCTACGTATTGTAATAGCTCCGACGGATCAACATTCACATCATGATAAGAAATGGCAGGATAATATATTTGACTTCTTGCATAGTTCTTCACAAGTTCCTTTAACGTTACTAGTTAACATTAATTTTCCATACAATTTCCGCCATAAAACAACCTACACGCTAGCTATGTCATCTTCAGTCAGTCTGGGGATATTGTTCAGTTTTCACTCCTTCCCTTGGGCCATCGCCATATTTGGAAGTCTCTAATCTGTTCATACAGAATATATATGGGAAGTCAACAGTATTGTGAAATAAATGTCATTATAATAGTAAGGTCAAATGGCTAAGAACATTCAGACATTTTATGAGAACCATTTTGAACATTATGGTCCATTAGTCTTGCTTTAGTCCATGTGTGTTTTCACACATGATCAAAGGACATTTAAACACTATGTCCTCTGAACTTTAGCAAACAGTCACAAATTACTCCATGTTTTTTTGGTCGTGAATAATGACCTTAGCAACGACATGTACATTAATATTAACATACACAAGGTAAACGCATTTGGATATATTCTATGATACTCTGTTCCAAAATGCAGTTCCCAGCAGTAAATTCAAGTTTATATAAATATGCTCCTCAAGAATCACATATATATATATATATAAACCATCTGCTGGTGATGGTGGCATGATGCCTGACACAAATGTTGTGATGCCACAACGTTTGACGGAAGTGAATTTCTAAGGTGATCTGTGGAACGACTTCACTTAACATTATTTGTGCCCCCGTCATAATTTCCCAAGGCAATATTGACGGAGAAAAGAAGTCGGAATTTTATTTTAAACAAAAGTTATCAGGGTTCAACGATAATGGGAACACTTTGAGAAGAAACACGACCTGTCTTCCGACTGACCATATTTTATATAAACATGGTTGCATTGAAACGCTATCCATAGCTGCATATTCAAAAAATCGTTGGGCTTCAAAACGTGTGGTTTTTCTTTGATTAATACATACAGCTTTCGGTAGCATGAGTTTGTAATCATTATTAATCAGAAAGCATTCAACGAATGAAAACTTGTTTCATCGATATGCTGTGATTTTAGCTTAATTCGTGTTTGGTACACGAACTCTATTGGGTTGGGAATATTCTCTCAAAATTAGAAAATGCTGTTGGTTTCTAGGTGAGACACCAAAAGTTGACAAAATTATTTTAACTTCTACGTCTGAAACGGGAATGTTGGCAACTTGGTTCTGAAAGTCGCAGTAGATGTTGATTAAATACAGTGCTAAATTTAATGAATTATCTCTAAACCCGTCTAAGACATTGCAGTTCAAAAGTTTTCGCACGCTTTTTTAAAGAATCCCGTGTATCCACGCCTGTGGTACACTTAAATGTCCGAAACTTTGCAGGTCTCTGGCCCTGTGGCCCTTGTTCTCTATACTGGCCGGAGTAAAAAATATGCGCAATACGTCACCGGTTTTCTCCAATATATTACTCCGTACTTCGCTAATGTTCAAGCTTTTCATCTTCCACTACCCGAGCGAATGTAATAATTTATGAATGCTGTATATTATTTAACTACCAACAACGTTAAAGTTATTCCGCTTATAATATTGCAACATTTTTACGAAGTGCCAAAAAAGGGGGCCCAGTCGGCTTATCTATACAACTGGATAGATTAGTATAAACATTATAGTGAAAAGTAATTTATATAACGTTGCTATGCATTCTCTCGCACCTCCATATTCTTTATCTTTTCAATTTAAATGGTCACGACAAGTTACCAACCAGCGGCTCGAAAGGAAATACTTTCGGGGCAAAATAATGTATTTGTTAAAGGAAGCTAATGATTGGACTCAATATATGCAGAGGAATATGAATTTATCTTCACGTCGATGTTATGCAGTATGGTATTTATAGAATTGTGGTACCTCGAAATTTACTATTACTTTTAAAACAGATGGAGGGACGACAAGCTAAGGGGCCCCTTGCCTTTGGGGGCCCTGGTTCGAAAAGCCACCGCAAGCCAGCGTCCGTGAGGGCCTGACAGTAAGATAATATCTATTTAAACGATTTACATTTTGTATTTACAACGATAACAATTCAAACCTCAAGAAAATAATCACAGGATTGATTTATGATTGCATCAGCGAAATTCAAAACTGATTTTTCTGTAAAATTACAATTTATTTTTTGCAGTAACAGGGTGTTCTAATACTTGTTTTCTTGCTATTGACCATATGGGCGAATTTTAATTTAACGTTTTTAATTATCATCAATATATTTTATTTATTAATATTGTCGTGGCTACTCACATGAATCGTATCTAAGCCCAGTAAAATGCTCTCGGTTAAATCCCAACGACAAAGCGTGATAATGAATTCCAACAACAGTTTCGGGGGCAGAGTTTTTGTGTTGGAGCAAACAACCCATGTCATCCGGCCTTGTCGACATACGGTAAATAAAAAGAATGTTTGATTGTCAGTCACGGTAGTAAAGCTTGTACCTCTCTGTGTTTTACCAGGTGTCAGGTTTTACCTCAACGCAGGAAAACTTCTGATGGACGCTGGCTCTAATCTGAACGTTGGCTGTTTTTTGCTGAAACCATATTCCTCAATCTGATGCAACCGACCTCCAGAGTAGGTGATGCATGATTCGTAGTACAACTCATCTTCCCCATGGTCATCCGCATTCTTTCAACAGTTTTCAAGAGCCCTCCGGTACAAATCCAACGTGCTGGAGCGGGGATTATACCATTTCTCCACGGATACTAACTAGTGGGTCAATATTTTACTTTGCAATTATATAACCAACAAGATGTTCTCAATGTACACCTTATCTGAATAGTCCGATTCACTTACCCAGGTTGCATTCACGTTCGACGTTTTCTTTGGCACAAAGCATTTGAATGTTTTCATTACCCATGGCCCTTTGAATGTCAATTCCATTTACGACCAAAATGAATAAAGAGCTATTTATCACAAAAAATCTACCAAGATTGGAGGACGACATTACAACTTTGAGTGAGAGTACTGCTCAGGTGGAACGCAACAGGCAACTGTGCGGAAATATTGAAATGCTACAGAATTTTATATTGCTATTAGCTGGATTAACGACGAATTTGTCACTACCTAATACCCAACTATCAATTCATCAAGTGTCGTTAAATCGTTAACATCAAAATAACTTTGACATGTTTAATTTAATTCAATGTGTACCAAAGCTAACAGTTATTAGATAGAACATTTGAACATACGTTGATGCGGTTTTTATTTTCCCTATGGCATATTGCGTGAGCACAGCAAGGTAACGGAAACCTGATCGCAGTTGTGATACAGTACATGAGTTGCCACTCTGTGCCCGTGAGTCTGATTTCGTCCGGAAAATTCAATTTCAGCTACAAAGAATTTTCTCATTAATTGGCACACTATTTGGGTCATTTATACACAAAAAGGACCTGACGATTTCAAATATGATCGTCCCAGCTCATGTCAAAAACTGGGATGGGATCGTCCACTCTGCATATGCACAATTACATACAGATATGATGCCAGGTGGGTGGAAGAATCGAAATTTTTGTTTTAGTCCACTATCATACCACTTGGAATCATATTCTGTGTGTACGTCAGTAAGTCTGTATGTGCCAAGTGAACGACCCCATCCCTGATTTTGACGACATTTTCAACCATTAAATAATCAAAATGGTGGATCGATCCCGGTTTGAAATCAAGGCATTTTGGGGTAGAACACACAAGGGTTCTCCATTCTGAAAAGTGTTGGACCGGACTCGTCCGCCTTTTCTAAGGAATTAAACTTCTACACTAAAATCAGTGTTTGTTCACTATTTTATGCAGTTTTCCTTAAATATTTCAAACCACGTGGCTCATGTCGAGCTGGGACCATCATGTTTGAAATCTTCGAGTCCTTTCTGTATATAATTGATCCAAAAAGTGTCCAAATAAATGAGAAAAGTTTTAGAAGCTGAAATTGAATTTCCGGACAAAATCAGACTCACAGGCACAGAGTGGAACCGCAGCTTAAAATTAAGTATATAGAGTGGTGACCAGTTTCGTTTATCGGTATATTTGGGAATCTTCACATTTGTCGGTTTTCTACATCTATTGGCTTCACTACTATTTCTATTGGAAACAATGTACACAAAGGTAAATTGGCGGAACAAAATTGCTCCATTTTTAGGTGCTACCGAGGTCTCGTCATAATTGAGAACTTCATATTAAAAATGTGTATATTTTAGCTAATTTTGGTACTACTGGATATGTTGGTTGCGATGAAGGTTGTGCACGCTCATTAGTAGTTCGAATGCGCATCATTGTTTACTAACTGCGAAAGCATCTTTAAAATATACTCCTTAGTAAGACGGAATAATCAGTTTTAAAATAAGCTGTAATACTTTCAAGGCGCTTTAGCACTATAAAAACTAAGAACATTTCAAATATTTGTATTGATTCTCAGTAGCTTTTTGAGGACACTTAAATATGATATCAGTAAAGCTTTTCTGTGTGAGCATATACGAACTTCAATACAATTGTACAACTACGTTTCAAAAGCATTTCCAACTTCCGCAAAAAGTTTACTCCTGTGACCGTAGTTCTTTATGAGATTATCATATAGCATTACCATGTTAACTAACATATCTAGTATAACATACTAGTATAGCTCATGTAATTACCTAAATCGATTACGGAAAAGGCGGATGTTTCATTGATTTTCTACCGTTGGCTATCAATTGTATCTACTCACGAAAGCTTGCAGCTTTTACGAAGTACTACAGTTCCTTGAGTATATATTCTATGATGGCGAAATCCTATTTACTCAGTAAGATCCACAAAATTTCTTCGGGCGTACGTTACTGGAAGCGCTATAGCTACGACACCGAACAAAATGAAAGTTTAACTCAAAGCATTGATTCCAAAATTATTCGCAAGCGCGACGAAGTGGCGTGGAAATAGATAAAAACGTACGCGATACTAAAGCAATGCATAATATTGAAATGCATGCCGCAATATAAAATATTAACTTTAGTAATTTTTATAATTATTACAAATACCTGCCATTTTGGAAATTCTGGATAAGTAATGACCCCAACATAATGTATACCCGTGTAATGTCGACTTGAGGCCATATCATCTGCTGGAGGAGGCGCTTCAAAAATGGATTTTGAATTGCATTTTGATCGGCGTAGGCCCGCATGTGAGACAGGACGGGATTGCTAAACATTGCTACATATTCTTTAAAATATTTGAATGCGGCGGTAGCAACACCTATTTATAAAGAAAACATTTCCATTTTTCACAAGAAGTTTACATTTGGATTGGTAGCTATATAATTTCTTATCACCTCGCACTAACGAAATGTGCCCCTGAAATTATATTGATTTCAGTGAGGCAGGATGTTTCATCGATTGTCTTCTGCTGTTGACTGCCAAACGCAGAAACGGTAAAACCCAACAGCTATTGCGATTTACCACAGTTGCTGGAAGAAATATATGAAGAAAATATTCGCTTTAAACTACTAAACTACATACAATTTCATCGCGCATACGGAACAGAAAGTGTTGTCAGGGCGAAAACCAAAGTAGCACAAGTTCGACTACAAAATATTGTTTGCAGATTAATTTAAGGTGTCGATTAAGTATAAGTAGTGATGTTCAAATCATACGCGCAAGCAGATTATATTTAGTGATTGATTCGGATATATTTTTCGAATATAATTCCAGCACTTAAAGAGATTTCGAATAATTGGTGACATATATTATATTACGGTAACTATCATGGCTATCAAGGCAGACATTTCGTCGATTCACGGATGCCAGTTTACTTGTTTAATCCTGTTTATAACCGTATCACTACATAATGTTTTCGGTTCCGAATCCCCAAAAGAAGAGAAAATCCGCCAAGGTTTGAAACCATTTTTTGCACAATTGAATTCAAATTTTAAACAGTTTGAGATTTCATTTCATTCGATTGCTGGAGACGAACTACATTTCGATTCCGATAGAGTTCGCTTCATGACATTCCGGAACCACGTCAAAAATATTGGAAGAACGTTTCCTTTCAAATACACTCAACCTAACCATGTAGTGGTACACGCATTCAACGGAAACATTACTAGGATACTAGATGCATTTAATACCTTTAACGAAGCATTGATGCACCCTTCAACACTCTTCCTAACTATTAAATATGAACCTGAACCAAATAGTCTAACCAAAATCGAAGCTCAAGTCAATAGTTAATACCTAAATTTACCAGCCTTAAATCTAATAATACTTCCTAGAAGTGGATGGAACAAATTATGGTATTACTTCGTGTGTAACAATATCTGCCGGCAGCAAGTTTGGTCTTACGGATGGTTCCTAGTTCATTTCATTAAGCAACTGGTTAGCCCAAGATTGTTACACAAAAAATATTTTAGAAGTTCGGAGGGGGCAAAAGTTCACGTAATAGCTCGCATAATATATGGGGGCATTAATGCTAGTTTTTATTATACGAACGACTCTGTTTGTAATACTCAATTGTTTACTTCGAAGCAATACATGCGCTGTTCACGTGATATATTGACCGCTATTGTGCTATCAAAAGTACATAATATTTCTTGGAATCTGGTGGACTCATCACTCCTGAAATATAGAGGAGCAGAATACAGAAGATTCACATGGCAATATATGCTCATTGGAACATTTTTTCCTGACGTTGACACATGGGACCTACATGAAACCTACCCCATAACAACAGGATTTCACCATATAAATTATATTGAGGACATTCTAATATACTGCAAAGATATTTTAGAATCGCGACGCAAGAATGTTGACTTGACTGTATGGACCGAATCCTTCTCAAATGACATATGGGTTTTGCTGACAATTGCGGTGCTAGCAATCGCAGCTCTGACCACGAAGCTTTCCATTACTCGGTATGTATCCTATGCAGCAAAAATCTTGGATTTGTTCGGTGTGATAATCCGTAGTGCGACGCCAAGTTATTGGAATAAGTTGAGAGTCTTTATCATTATTGACATTCTTGGCTATTTCATTTGCGAGTTTTATTCAAATGGAATCGTGAGTGTATTAATCGTTTATGAGCCCAAAACGCCATTTCAATCCCTGAGAGGCTTGCTCGAGGAAGGATACAAGATCGGTTTTGACAAGAGAATCGAGCCAAATCCATGGAAACATTATTATCGAATCTTTAATATAAAGAAACTGGACAACGTTCTAAACGAAAGCTTTTACGATGTTAGCAACCAAAATATATCCACTTACCAACAGCTCGGTCAAAAGCGTGCGGCTCCAGTTACTTCCGACACACTGTATAATTATTTACTATCACTAAACAAGTATATTGGAATTGCTACAGGAAATAAAAATCTGCAGTGCTTTCCGTTGCTGCAGGATCCAATATATAGGAGAAATGTTTTCGTGGAGGCTTACACAATCAACAGACACTGGCTGTTTCAGACCCACTCAATAATTCAACAACTTGGTTTACCTGACAAATGGGACAAGTGGAGTAACTTTGCGTATAGACAGCAGTATAATTTACCTATCCAAAATCCCAGCTTAAAGTCGATTGTCGAGCATGGTGATCAAATTCGAATTGCAGGTTATTTGGGTATACTGTCAGTTGTCGCATTGTTGTATGTTTTTAGCGTATTCCTAATGGAAACCTATTTGGACGTCATATGCACTAAATTGGAACGTCTCATGATGTTGTGCCGGCGATGTCTGGAGGTAGTTCGTAACATGTGTTTATTCGTGAGAATGAAATTGATAATTTATTGCTTGAAATAGACACAATCCGCAAGTGCTTTGCAAATGTAATGACAAAATTCATTAACTGTATTTCACGGTAAATCAATTACTGGGGTCTCTCAAATATATAAATGTCCATTCCATCATATAATTTAAAATATTCAAAAATTCGCTTTGCGCGCATTTGCTTGGCTGACAATATCGGTTCTAGAAATTAACAAAGACCAGATCCAATACACTTACGGAATTAACAAAATACAATCTCAATATTTACTTCTGGAAAGACGATAACACGGAATCGCGCATTGTGATTGTTACGAACGCAGTTCATTTGTATAATATGTAAAAATCACCGGACCCTTCTGGTCCTGTGATTTACCTAATAGCTTTTTCTCTCATTTGTTTAATAGGCCTAATTAAATTAGGCCTACGTGACCATCCTAAATTTAGCTCCTTCAGAGCATTGACCAGCCGAAAGTTTGTCTCTTTTTGTCCTTGTTGAAGGACTATTCCGTGTAATGCTATTTGTGTTCTTCGCCAAGAATATAAAAGGGCGAGCGCACACCACCTATGTATCTCCAGTTATCATTTGACGTCTGTCGTGCACTCTGCCGGTCTGACAAGCGGTGTTTTCTGTACCTCAATAAAATAGGCCGTTCTAAATTTAAACGCTACCTTGCTGGAGATCAACCTCGTTTCTTTATTTACCTGCCAACCTACCTACCTATACATATTACCTTTACCTGGCATTCAGTTGCCCATCTAGTTTACTTTACCTGGCATTTAGTTGCCCATTTTTAATCTCATCTTTGTACGCACCAAAGTACATACTTTACTACTACCACCACCACGCTACAATTTTTTCCCTTCTTTCACCACCGCACAACCAAAACCGTAGATGCCTACGGTTCCAGTCATCCGTCTTCTTCAACCAACCAAACCAACGTGCATTTTTTACCATTCACCATCCAACGAGCTGGCTTCGTTCCACCACCTCCACCAACATCATCTTTAATTACCAGTACATCTTTTAACTACCAAATCATCCTCAATAAAAATTAACTGAATCTTTTTTAATTTGAATGATCCCACAATTTTCTTGGTTTTAATTCCAGAAGGACAGAAGAAAAGCATGACATGCAATGCTCATGACTATCTGGCATTCAATTTCAATAAGAATTTTATTATCATTTAACCACGTCGACAAGAGCAAATATTTGGAAGCAAAATTTATTCCTGTCGTCAACAATATTTCATGTGCTGTCACTTGATTGGTGACATATTCAACGAGCACACTAGCTGAATAGTTACGGCCAGTATATTTCGGATTATATTCAGACAACTGTGTCGCTTCTTTTCGCTCACCATCGTTACTTCCATTTTACCCGATTTTCATTAAGTACCATATTAATTATGATAAGGTAAACGGTTAACAACTAAACATCGTCTTGGGTTAACTTGACAGCCGCTCTGAAGTGCGGATTACGGATTTTGTAAATTAATTTAAAAAAACAAGTTGCAAAGGCGTCTATGTTCATGGTTTCGTTGCAAACCATTGCAAATTACATTTGAAAAAGACAGATCTGTCTGCTTTCTAGATTTATTAAACGTTGAATTCTTGGTGTTTGGGATGGAAAGATGCTGAAGGTAAAAATAGCTCAGAGAGAGAAAGTTTCTTGTTCATTTTATATATTCCTGATTCACTTGGTCACATTTGTGAAGACCGGAGAAACCATGAGCTGAAATGAAACATTAGAATGAAACATACTAGCTTATATAAGAAATGAAATGAAACGTATCAACTCACACAAAATATCACGCACTTTGATGCTGCCTACTACTACATCTGATTTTGTAATGAAGAGAAATATCAACAAAACTGGCGTTGAATGGCGTTCCCCTTCGCATGAATTCTATGGTTTGACATCTTTCAGAAACTGTTGAAATTACTTAACGTATAAGCAAAAACAGCTATTTTCAATGCTGTTCAAATTTTGGCTGTGTACCGATTATATTACTGTTCACTTTACGACTTAAGAGCCGTGTCTGAAACAGTAAGGTGGTGCTATCTGTATATGAGCCAGCAAACCAAAATTAAGTTGATGTTTCTGTGCTGATATTCGCTCTGCATTTTGACTCAAATATCCTTGTTGTAAGCAACTGGAATGTAATAGTTGTCCGTTGAAATGATTATTCACAAGGAACAGGAACGGAGACATCGGAAACGGGACGACAACGAATACAGTGCTATTACATACCTTATAGGAAAGACCCAGATCCGACTTTTTGATAGGGAAAATTGGATATCATATTCGGATTCCCCATTAAAAATAGGGTACTTTTGACGTACGAATGGATTTTTAAAAATTTAGTTCATGGGGTAAATTGCGAAAATTAGAGTTATTCGGAGTATTCAAAAGATAACACATTTTTTCGACATATTTCGACGGATTGGGCTGAATTTTTGTATAAGGCTTCCCTATGGGACCGTCCCGACAGTTCAGTTGAGAAAAGTCGATTTTTGAAAAATATGACCTTGCATTGAGGTGTCAAAATCCCCATTTTCTCAAAAGTGATATTCGCGCGCTCCAATCAGTAATATATTATATGTCGAGTATTTTTTGGAAGTACACGACATTGTTATAGGTCAAACGTGATTACATAAGCTGTTTTTAAGTTGGAATTTTAATATAAAATCCTTTTATCAACTAAAATGGCCAATACAATTCTATGTTAATGAATGAGGTTGATGCCTCTTCATAACGATTTTATACCCCTCAATCCGAAGTCATATATTTTAAAAATCAACTTTTCTCAACTGAACTGTCGGGCGGGTCCCATAGGAAAGCCTCATACTAAATTTCAGCCAAATCCGTCAACATGAATACTCCCAATAACTCTAATTTTCAGAATTTACCCCATGAACTAATTTTTTTAAAATCAATTCGTACGTCAAAGTTACCCCATTTTTAATGCGGAATCCCAATTTGGTATCCAATTTTCTCTACAAAATAGTCGGATCTGGATCTTTCCTATATGTTATGTAATCCCACAATTTCAATTTTAGAACAATGTCAATGCAAATTATTTTTTTTTAAATTTTATACAAAAGATATTTTGTGTAACTTAATGAGCAACGAGGACCTTACAAACATTTCACATATTTTCCAGTAGCAGTACTCATTTTTACTTTTTACAGCTTCTTTGAGTTGCTGGGCTTGTAAGTCAGGCAAATATAATCCATGAAACATCCGCCCTTCTAGTAATCAATAAAATTTGAAGGACTATTAAATTCAAAATGCAATGCCATGACCAGCAGAGCCACGGGAGCAAATGTATGTAAACTATGCGCGGAAATGAGAAATATCTCTTGCAAAAGCAATTTTACGATTGTTCGAAATTTGCATGGGAAAATATCAAGAGGACATCTCTATCGTTATAAGGAGAACCACCAAAAATCTAAATAAAAAGCTCATCTTACTTCTTTAATCAAGGAATTTTAAAGGTGATGGCATTATGACAAGCCAACGGTAAGATTCACAAATATGCTCAATTCAAACACATACATGGCCGGTTATGCAGCTTTTTCAAAATTAACTTTAAAATTCCACAACAATATTATTTGGCAAAATGTCACGATTTTTATTCGGTTTACAGCCAGTAATTCCAATGTTTCAATTCGGCTTGAATAGTACATTTGTGGTATGTTACATGAACACGGATCTTGTATTTTACGTAATATTACTTTAGTTAATAATTTGGTCGTAGATTTAACTTTTGTTTATAGGCATACACATGTACAAGTATTGTATTATACGTTAATATATTTACTTCTTTCTTGAGCAGAACCTACGTTTATAGTATGAAAGAAAGGAAAATTTAGACGATACATTGTTAATAAGCAGGTACACAATCAAGTTAGCAACTACGCCTAGACATCGTCGACACATTAAAATGAAACGTTTAAATGCAAGCAGCAAAGTGTTATGTATTCCACGTTCGACTAGAAATCCAAATATGGCAATGAAATGCAGAACACCAACCACAGAGATAATGCCCAAATATCCCAAAATACGAAGTTGGTCACCTTTTTGAACGTTTGGCTTTATGTTTGGGTCTTTTAATGGCAGTTTTTTAGAAAGCCTGTACGCAATGTGTCTCCATGTGTCCCATATTTGAAGCAAACCCATTTGATGAATCCGTGAGTATGTCTGCCAAAGCCAGTGCCTATTGACAGTAAAAAATTCGATAAAAAAATCGTTGCTACCAAGGGTGTCCTGCACTAGAGGAAAATATTGTATATTTTTGTTTTTGGTCACATTCTGCAGTTGTTTGGTTTCATACAACACAGTGTCAAACAGGTTGTCGGAAAATTCACGGATTGCATATTTTTTCCTTAGATAGTCATTAATCCCGACGTCACGGATGGAATCCATTTCCTTCGTAATATCGTAAAAGCCTTCATTGAGATAACTGCTCAAATTTTTGGCTTCAAAGGTTTCACGATATTCGTGACATGGAGAAGCAAAATGTACGTTTGTGAAAAGAATCTTATATTTTGCTTCGAATGGGCCTCTCAAAGATTCAAAATGCATTTTGGGTTCGAATATGATTAAAGCACTAACAATGTCATTCCCGTAAAATTCGCAGATAAACATGCAAACGACATCAACAATAATAAGCAGTTTGAATTTATGCCAATACGTGGGTGTATAGCTGCCTATTGTCACTCCGAATAAATTTAGCACATTTGTGACATACGGCAAACGCCTTTTAATTGCAAGTGTGTTTACGAGTGAGGTTATTGCAAATACTGCCAACAGAAGAGATAACCATATTTCCGAGGAAAACGATTCTATCCATACATTGAGGTCAACTCGATTGTATCTCTCTTCCAAAATGTCCTTGCAGTAGATCACAATTTCTTTCTCTTTGCTGCTATAAAAGAGTTTTGTGTATAAATGGTAGTGCACTGCAAGCGTCCACTTGTGATAGTCAACATACGATGCCCAAAATTCTGTATACTCTTCGGGACCCGCTTTATCAACTAAACGTTGTTCCCTTATGTTCCCAGCGTTCAATAGTTTAGCTGAGATATTGTGTGCTTTTGAAAGTAGAATAGCGGCCAGTATTTCGCGCCCACAATATGTAAAATTAACTGACAAAAACGTTAGTGCAGTACACGGGTTGTCTTTGCTGGAGTAAGTACTTGTGGGGACACCTAGCATGTGAAGTGGTACCAACATTTTAACTTCTCTACCATTCGAGCTACGTAAATATGTTTTATGTATTGCTATTGGGTCAACTAACCGCTTTATAAAATGAATGTCAAAATATCCATCACGTTCTTTATGCCTGCAGCCATAGGGGCACACCATAAAATAATTCAACCGGTTTCCCCATGGATAAACCACTATGTTAAAAGCGGGTAACAGAGCGTCGAAATCGCGTACCAACCGTTGGTTCCTGGACAAGGTATATCCTATTGGTACATCTTTATAGTGAACTCTTATGAACTGTGTTGACGGATGCATGCGCGGATTCAAAAACGTTAATACCGCGTCGCCCAATCTAGTTATGTTTCCGTAAAATGCGTGCAAAATCACATGGGTGTACTTGAAGGGGAACGATCTCTCAATTGACGCGCGATGCAGCGAATTCGCCCACATTTAAAATTTAGTTCGTCGCCATCAAACGAATGAAATGAAATTTCAAACTGATGGAACATTTCATTTAACTTCAAGAAATATGGTTCTAAATCACGATTGAAAATTTCATGCCTTGATTGCATATCGTCGGTTACACCAAGCCTTAACGTTGAAATGAGTATCACAATACACATATGAGGTGTAAACCGGTTATCATATCGAACCTTTTCCATTTTGCTAAATTGCATTAAGTTTGTAGTAATTTATTACAGTACACAAATCGGCTGAAAATTCTAGTTCCCTTTAAATTTGAACATTTAATCCGAAATGTGTGTGTGTGGCCTGCTAAATTGTTGTTTGATTAATGCGAATATCACGATGTACTGTAATTTATACTTTAACGTATTTTGGATCAACTTTCAGATCGAAAGCTTGAAAACTCAAAAGATATTTCCGTGTAGCTTTTACTGATCACTCTGGTTAAATATGCGTACGTTGTGTAAAGTAGAGATAATGGCTGTAAAGGATTTTTAAAACATATCTAGGACTAGCTTGAACAAGCTACCGATCCTTGGGAT
This sequence comes from Sinella curviseta, assembly GCA_004115045.4. Taxonomy (NCBI): domain Eukaryota; kingdom Metazoa; phylum Arthropoda; class Collembola; order Entomobryomorpha; family Entomobryidae; genus Sinella; species Sinella curviseta. The sequence goes on along the minus strand of CM023199.3, from coordinate 557,828 downwards.
TCCAACGCGCATTACTTGGTGGAAGAAGAAAATCGATAAAACATCGGTTTGCTTCGTGATCAATATAATGCCAAGCCCAATAAGAATTCGTTTCCTAGCTAACCCGAGAAGGGGCTAATGTAGGAAGCCAGCACTACTTGTTAATTGCGTACGAAAATTAGGTTTTTTACGAAGTAATTGATTAGTTTTATAAAACTCATTACCAGCACATGCAAACTGCAAATGAAAGCTGGATGTTCCATTTTTGCGGCAGGAAATTTGAACGGCTGCATGTTCATGTACAGGGAACGTTCCGACGATGACAATTTTATTGAATTATCAGAAATTTTTCTTAAATTGGAACTAATTTAGATCTGACTTGGTGCAGATCAACTCTGCAGCAGAGTCTCTGCTGCTACAGTGTAGACTGTAGACAACTACAACTATATGGGAATTTTCTATTATATTTTTTCTCGTAATTATGTAGGAAACGATAAAGAAATTCTTATTTAAGGATGTATATATATGCAGTGAGTTAAGTACAGTCTGAATAATTTAATGTATTGATTTTATTCAAGAAGGCATTAAGCCCTTATACAATCAGGATGGCATATGAAATCATTCCACTAGCTTGTGTGCTGAGAGCTCCAAGAAAGCATAACTTTAATGTAATGAAATGTATTTATATAACCAATTATGCATAGTCTTACGCGTAGTGAAATGTAGAAAGTATGCCGATCATATAGATAGTTAGCTGCATAATGTATGACGAATCTATTTCGGGTAGCATTGTAGTGGATTTGTTTGTGGGCAACACATGCTAAGGTAAATGTACGTACATTACCATACATGACTACAGGAGACGTAGAGAATCCAACATCTATCCTGTCATTATCTTTACATTTGTAAAATATTTGGAATAAACGGCGTCGACACAATTAAGTAGGTAGTTGTTTAGTTTCCAGTGATTTATTACATAGTGTTTCCTCAAAATTTATTTTATATCCTTCGGTTTCGGCAAATATCATGACGCCTCGTTTCCGTTAGAGAGTATAGCGAAATGAATAATGACAATTGTAATTGATGGCAGATGGTTACTAACGCAGACGCCTGCTCCAGTGCAGGATTACCCTATTATCTTCCAAGTACACATTTGGAATGCATTAATTGCAAATATCATTGAAATTTACAAGCAAAAATATTATATTCCAGTGATAACATTTATACACGGGGCCGTAATGACTACCCAACCAAGAGCATATTTACAGTTAGGTTCATATTGAAATCCAGCAAAGTCAAAGCAATCCGATTATCGTAACAATTGTTTTAACCAATATGTATTTTCATACCATACAACGACCTGGCATAACTTCGACACAACTTACTTTGCATAATCACACGACTTGATCTTAACTCTTGTAAACAATCTTTTGACTTTGAGTTAACCTGACCTTTTGCGCTGCCATCCAAATCCATCGTAAGTAGCGTCGTGTTAAGCAGCATAAGTGCAAACATAATTGTTGCAATCGGTCCCAGATTATCCGAAATTGATATTAAAATATACAAGCTGGCTGAGAAAATGAATGAAACTAGAGTACTGCTCAGTGTAGTCAAAATGCTTTCGTTCACATTGTTGTACGTCCTGACCATAATTTGAATTTCTCGCCATATCACTATTAAATTGTCAATATTTGTCGATGGTAATTGTCGCATTTCTTTCTTGAAAAGTGCCAAATAATTATGAAAGCAATATGCGGGTACAAATGTATATGGAACGTATTCCAAAACGCAGGTTGCGAAGGTGAACGGTGTAATCCATGCTGTAAATGTTGCAGAAAAGAATTGAATGATAAGCGGTGATACATATGTTGAGCAAATAGTAAACAGTGTATCAGGATCAAAATTGGCTTGACATGCTGGGAATAAAAAGTAGCCAATGTTTAATGGTAGGCATGGTTTCCAGAGCAACATTCCCCATAAGCAAATGGTGAGATATGGAAGCGTCACTATTCCGAGATAATTGTAGAATTTCACTCGGGATCCCATGCCAAATTTTCCCTCCGGTGGTATCCAATGGTCACCTTGGAAATATTTAAGTATAATTAGCAAGTTTAGTTTTTCAAACATTTGTAGCATCAAAGTTTTGGTACGCATTATAATTTGTACCATTGTGTCGCTTTTCAAATTGAATCAGAGCTGTTAATCCTTCCTCAATGTCCATTCTTTTCCCGTATATCACGATCGCAAAAGCGACTTGAAAGAATATCCAAACCTGGAGGCAAATAGATTGGGTAACGTCTTGGACAGACATATATCGCGAAAATAAATAGGACTGAACCCAAATGACGGTGATCGTAATACATGAAAGAAATAATTTAATACGATATAATCGTGACGATTTGTCGGAAATCGTGCGGATTGATTTTGATTTGTCCTTGATGGAATAGTGTAGAATCGTTGTAATTTTTCCAAATATTCGGAAATAAAGGAGTACAGAATGGAGTAAGTTCTGGGCTATCAACATGATAGTAATCTTTGTACAATAAATAGTTTCAATTTGTTGTGATGATTAAAACTAACTGAAGACTAACTCTCGTGACAATCGAAATCGACTAATATATACAACGTGCAAAATGAACAGAACTAAAGCCGTTTCTTATTTGACCTTTGCCCATAAATACAAAATGCGAAGCCCATTCTCAAAAACAAGTCAACATTTAATAATTGATGAATGTTTTGATGGAGAAACGTCCCATTCTCGACTTACACTCACAAGTTCAATTGTCGTCGCAAACAGACATGTATCTCTGCGAAATAAGCCAATCCAGAACGAGTGCTCACTATTGATCGAGCCCGTCCCATGTTTGCATCATTATCAGTTTTTGGGCAATTATTTATTCATGCAAACATTGATTTGGATTGTGGTCATAATATAATTAAATTCTAGCGTCCAAAGATAAACGATTTATTTGATTGTTTCGTTGATAAATGACACAAGGTAAGCAATACAATTAAATTGGGAGTAGTTAAATGATCGAATTACAACGAGCCCTGTCCCCAAAATTTTGACACAAATTCTGGTAATAACATGTGATGGTTAAAAAGTACTTCACGTCAAGGATTAACCTACTTTTCGGTAAACATGTTATTAATTTAACAAACCAGTGAAATGATATTTTGCCCCAGTAGAATTGACAATTGAGCGTTGATCGAGATGGATATTGCCTTTAATAACGTGGGAATGTGTTAGTTCTGTTTACAGAAATATTTGTTCTGGAATTATTTAAAATAAATGGGATAAGTTAATAAGCTACGCTCCCTGGTTCGTCGATGGTGATGTTCTTGTGACATTCGCTTGTCTTTTTATGCTACAGTGCAGTGCATATAGGCACAATGAGATCACAAACGTTCAAATGAATTATATTTGGCATTGAGTTAAGTAAGGAACCACCTTAAACGTAATTAAACACACAAAGTGTGGAACAAATACGGTTCGGAGTTTACCTAATACATATTACCAAAGATGAACTCATTGAAAATCAAAGCGCGTTCGAAATAAAAGTATTATAAAAAATTACTTTATGTGTTTGGAAATTCCGAATTGATTGTGTTGCTATTTCTCCTCACTAACGTTGTACCATTGGTTGTTATGGAATGTCTTTTAAATTTATTTAAAGGCAGAATCAAAACAATGGTACAGTTTCCGTGATACCTCCAAAGGAAATATATATTGTCGGCTTATTTATTGGTGATTGTAAGTGATGATTGGAAGGTTCAGCTTGTTAATTTGCCGCCAAATCCAACTAACTCGTTAATGAAATCTGTTATCTAACCTGACGGAAAACGGTTGGATACAATGGCACAAATGATAATGATAACCTTCTTTTACCTATAATTAAACAATCAGCGTGAGAACATTTATTAGGTCGTGATACGCTTACACCAAGGTAGTAATTTACAAGTTTTCAATTGTCAGCACAGCTTCATTTTCTCAGACAGTCTTTCGCATTTTACCGTTTTGCATCAAATGTAATCTAATAAAAGCATTAACTTTGCTACATTATTACTTATGAAGCCCTTTGCGATAGAAGGTAACTGCAACACTCTTACGTCTCTTCGCGTCGGACCAAACAGGTTTTGTTCTTTGCTTGGCAGAACGGTTCACAGGAATGCTTTTCGCGTTGCACGGTAAATTCCTACTGAAACAGCCACCTCCTGCAATCATATGACCAACCAGAAAACAGCAAATATTCTTCGAATGACCTTGACCTTGACACTTAAAATTTAACGGTGAGCACCAGTACTGCCAACGGATACAAAATCTACGTCCGCTCATTTCGACAATCCGTTTGAAATATAGCTCACAAATAAATTGAATTACACTTGCCAAATATACAGCTGACGCAATCGTTAGAATGCCCCAGAATCCTGAAATACGAATCTGGTCATCAGTCCACTGTACCACTGGGTTCGGATTGGGGTCCTCCAGTGCTAATTTCTTGCTCAATCTATATGCTAAGCTTCTCCATCTCTCCCACGTCTCTGGCATCCCACTTTGCTGAATTCGAGAAAACGTTCGGAACATCCAGTATCTGTTCACAGTGTATATTTCCGCAAACCAATAATCGCTGCTTATGTAATCCTTCAGTAGTGCGAATCATTCATATTTGTCTTTTTTAGTACTAAGTTACTTGATTTTAGCCTCGAAGTAGAGCAAATTATTGTAAACATCGCCCGTGGATACTTCGTCAGCACATTTGTTCATTAGATATTTCGGATAATTATGAATGCGTCCACTTTCATTTCTAATATCCACAAAGCTGTCGTTTAGAACATTCAACAATCCTCTGGCTTGGAAGGCTGATGCGTAATCCTGCCAGGGTGAGCCCGACTGAGACAGATCCCACATGATCTTGTACCCTCCGTCGAGCAAGGCCCTTACCGACTCAAATGGACTTGGAGGAATGTAGACTGCTAATGAGCTTAAAATCCCATTCGAGTACCAATTGCAAAGGAGGCAGGCCCAAATCTGAATCCCAACGAGAAATTTCAACTTATTCCAATAGAATGGTGTCGAATTTCCAACGATCACACCGAACAAATCCAAAAGTATCTGTGTATCTGGTATCCGGTTGAAGCAAATAGTTTGCTTTGCGAATGCGAAAATTATAAATATTGTCCCGATAATTAGGAGCCGGGCTTGAGGAGTAAACGGTTCTATCCAGGTGGATATGTCGATCTGTTTGTTATACTTCGGCTTCAGGATATTCCGACAATATAATAAGACCCATTTAAGGTGACGAGAATAGTGGAAACCGGAGTACTGCCAGTAATAATCTGTCAGATTGGATGAATGAAAGTATGTGTACGACGTATCAATGTCAATATATTGTTCCATTTTGCCTAAACGTACTCCATGTTCCTTCTTTTTGTAAGCGTCTACTATGTTGGGCGTAAAATTGTGAAACCGTGAGAGAAGAAGTGCAGTCATTAAGTTACTGTTGCAATACTTAAATCTGTGAAATGACTTGCATTTTAAAAGAAATTCGTCACATGCGAATGGATTTTTTCGGAACAACTTGTAACTTCCTGAACTTATTAAAGTGAAAGATAGCACGGTAGTAATAATCCGCTGGTTTGAATTTGCAAAGTATCTTTTCTGAAAAAGCAAAGGAGATTCAATTATTTCAGTCAAGCTGCTACTCAGCACAGCATGTGTGTTCCGAATGTTGCAGTAAAAGTTGCAAATGATCCAAAGATGTGATGTGGTATTGCCATTTGATGCGATTTGAAATCTAAGTATCAGCTTCAGTGCAGGTAGGTTTTGAATCAATGGATGTATGTTGACAGAGTTCGAAGTGCGAGGAGATCCATTTTCAATGATCAGGAGAATCGAATCCGTATGCATCAAATATTGTGACAAGCTGTGAAATAAATCTTCTTGTCGTGTGGTATTAGCGCCGAGTGGAAACATGATCACTTGACTTGGTTGAGTGTGCCTGAATGGAAACAGCCTACCGACCGGACTCCGGTAGGATTTCCCGAATACCATGCAACGCAATTTTTCGCACTCAAAAGTGATTTCGTCGTTTCTGAAGGAATGGAAAAATATTTCGACGCGATAAAAGTTTAAATTCAACGCTGAAACGTACTGTCCAAGAGCGATTTCGGAAGCTTCTCGTTTCAGGGCGTCATGAGATTCTGCCTGATAAGCTGCTGATACAATAATCGCAGCAAGTACTAGCATGTGTGAGAGAATACACGCGAGATTGAGCTTCATATTTATTTTGAAGCAATACGGTCGTAGTTTTCCTAAAAAAGCGGCACGCGGTGTTTATTTTGTAAACCGATGCGTCTGTTAAATCCAGAACATTTAATACGGATAAGAAATGAAAAAACACGACCACTGTAGTACGCAGCTACCTGATTAAACCCGTGAAACGAATACACAATTTTGTTACTTGTATAACCAGTTAATAATTTTTCTCGAAAACCTTATTGAAGTAACCAAAATTATTGAGTGTACATTAAACAGCAGCTACTGTTCCTATGTGTAAGATTATCAGCTTGCTCAAAACAACTTTTAATTTCTAACTTGCTTGGTTTATAGGCGCAAAACCTCAACGATCCCCACAATTAAATGGGAAAAGGGCAGATGATAGACATTTTATGCCTGCGTTCTGAAAAATTATAGACCAACTGGGTTCGAGTAATATTGATTTTTGAGATCTTCGGAATGGAATGCTAAATTTGAACAAGCAATATCCGCTTTTGATAAATTACTATGTACGTAAGAATATTCCACATTTGACGTAGTCTTTATTCTTCAGCACAGTATAATGGAAATTGTATTGATTTTTTATAAAACTAAATTTGTGGAGACAAATGAGTGATGTGACGACATTCTTCTTATGCCGACAAGTAGTGTAGCCACTAGTAGCAGCCAACTACGTATTATGCAGAGACGTAGGACTTTGTTCCGATTATTTGAAGCTATTGTTTAGTGAATATAGTTAATTTTGCACAGCGTTAGTTGAATCCAGAAGTTAACAAGATTTGATATTTGTGCTTCAACAGAAAATATGTAGCGTTTTGTGTACTTGTTATTTTGTCACGAATGAACATCAAACCAATCAATAGGAAATGAGTATGAAATGATGATTTTTAAGAATGCGATCCGAACAAATTCGACAAATATAACGCACTATGACAACGAAATTGCATACCAACCGAGAACACAGTGTTATCTTCACGACCTTCATATCGGCCAAGAACGTATAATGCGAGCTCTGTTCTAGTCGACTACAAGATATTTAAGAAATGTCAGCCTTGAAATCGGTTATCGCAATGCCAAAAATATTCTTTTGGGATAGTATTTCCTTTCTGTACAAATAATTAGTTTTAGTTTTAATTGTTAGATATTGTATAAATAAGAAATGCTAAGAATTCATGCATTCAGTGGAATGCAATAATTTATGTGAATGATGATGGCACCCATTTTTACATTTTGTTGCTCTGCCTAGTTTTCATAGTTAACAGGTTAATGGTGCAACCTAACATGTTATGATTGTAGTGATAAATGATAACTGTTGAACTAAGCTTGGTAGCAATTGTGGAACCTAAATCGCAATTGGTACTTGTTCGGTTGTTTCCCATGTTTCTCAGCCAAACAATAAGACAGCGGGATCGAAAAACGAAGCTATGAAACATATTTGAATATGGAATTGGCAACAACTATTTGTCTGGTTAAGTTCAACTCAGCTTCTGCAGTTTCGAAAAAACTTGACGACAGTAAACGATGAGTCTATTCAACCTTGAATATTTTTCTTTAATCAATTGGCACAGGAAATAGCATCCCGACCGACATTCGATGAAATTTTAAGAGCATTCAAGGAAATGTGTATGAAGCGGCGTCGTAATGTTTCAAAGTGCAGTTTTGAGAAGGGGCTTCATTAGTGCATGGGAAGAATAAGAATAGCCAGGAACGAAACAAGTTAATAAAAACGATGAAAATCGTTCACCATTTGTTATGTACTAGACTTCAAGAAAATTCGAATTCGTTATCACATTTGAACCGCAAAACCTAATGGAAAGCCAACCTGATGTTCTAAGAAACTCACCGGGTCGCAAAAAATAATGTTGGCGGACTATAAGGTTAAAAAATTGCATTTTATTTCAATATTTCCGATCTGTTTTCCTTACAAAATGAATTTATTGGATTCACTTTAAATTTAAACTTTTGAGACTTAATTTCGAATAGATTTTCTCTCCCCACTTTTGATCTGCTAATTTGTTCGTAATTTTCAAAACCTTTGATCAACTCGCAGTCTTCCAAATTTTTATATTAAGGTTGAAGGATCGGTTTTTATTTGACATAGATTTGCTCAAGCTTTCTTACTCATGGAGACATATGGGATTCTTAGAAAAGATAACTGCATCTCTGTAAAAAAGGGTTTAGCGTAGACCCCGTGAGTTAACGCACCATAACAAATAAATTTCTTTGCGATAGCGATGCGGGAGAATTACAGGTGCACAATTATAACTCAAGAAATGCATTCTGGCATATACTCTAGTGATGAATAAAGCAGACAAGACTTAAAGAGTTGACGTGATAATACTCAGGGAAATCTGTCTTACAACTGGTGTCGAACTGACAGTCTTGTCAAATAAATGGAGTTTACGGCGTTTTTACACACTTTTCCCCAACCTTCCAATAATAAGATTTTTTGCTTCGGAGCCTGAACTCTGTTCAGTTAATTAAATTTTCCGTTTGCTGCTTATGGAACAACATGTGATTTATTCAAGAAACGTAAAGGAAACTATGGATACAGTTCGGTATCATACGATGATTTCTTCTAAAAACTATAAATATAATAATTACAGATTGTCCTGCTCCTGCTCCTTAGGTGATTTTGTTTAAGCGGAAGCCAGGCTGTTATCGTATTTTTCCTAATATATCAAAATGTTTCACTGTGGATGCCACTACAAGACGGTCCAGTTTCTCTATTTCCATTTCTCAGAACAATCCATAACGATTGTCCAGTGATAATTACCAAACTGCAGTGGAACATCGAACCAGATAGGAAGCTGATCATAATCATAACAACCATTAAAACAGCCGTGATCATGGTAATGCCCGTTCCGTGAAAGTGTACTCCGGTGTATCTGGTAAAAATATTTTTTTCGACACTGATGCACTAAGATTTTGTACGCTGCAATGCTAAATTACAATTGCTTAAGACAATTGCCATACACGTGCAGCGCAAAAAAGTCATTTAAATCTTGAGATCTTGTTAAATCATGTGATGAGTGGGACGACGGGAACTTAAAAAGTGAATTATGTAGTTGAGTTACATCTGTGTCACAACTTGTATCGAATTATATGTCATGCCAAATAATTGTGGGTTTATTTTATATTTATGTGTACCCTATCCCAGTCTAACAAAAACAAAATGGTAGTCTCATGTGAACTATGTTTAGTGTCTGATATTATTCGTTTGCGGCCTATCGAATAGGATGTATTTCGAAAACTGAGTATATTATTTGTACAGATCATAAATCACCCAGATAGTGCAAACTATAAACTTAAAGTTCATTTATTTTCACAATGTAAGTAAATAACCCATGTCCTGCTTTTGTCTTCGGAAAGTTTGCTGAATACAGTGGCACCGTGTGAAGCAGTTTGCAGAGAAATTCAACAGAACGCAACGGTTACCGCACAACTTCGGCAAAACTCCCTCTAACAAATCTTTCGTGGTGTGTATGTGTTAATAGTAACTAAGCGAATGTATTGGTGTTATACAAAAAAAAATTATTTTTGCTATTGCGAGGTTCCATTAAAAAACATGATTTACCAGGATTGTTGCAGCCAGGAGATGGAATTTCCTGAGAAAGCATATGTATGTTCCATGTGGTACATTTTCACCAACAAGTCGAAATTGCTGCAAAGTGGAACAGTTTCAATTTTGTTACTCTACAAATTACTTGGGACTGATCATTAAACAAAATTGCGGTGCTTTATTTGAGTTTCTAAACTTACACATTAACCACCGTGGAGTACACCGAGCAATCCATTATTATGAAAAAACGCAAAGCCGAGATTTACAATATCGACGTTTAAAAATTACTGTATTGAGAAACTGGTTATTAAGCATATCCCAGCGTATTTGCCTGATTCAGATCTGATAATGCATTTAACGGTACAAATACCTAAACAAACCTAAACGCCTTGACAGTGTTTACCTTGTAATTTGCGGACAACCGGAGTTTTAGATACGTGCTACTGATCATTCCAGGTTGATATTGATTAGTCAATCGAGGACATGATAAAAAATCCGAGGATTCACTTTCCACCGGAGTGCTATCCATTCCAGTTTGCTTGATTAAAGTAAAGGTAACATGAACCGTCTCGACAAGCAAACCATGCTATAATTTGCAAATTTCCACAAATGCGGTTCCGCTGAAGATATGTAGATTTACGGTTTGCGCTCTCCTTAATATATTTCTTAATTATGTACTCAATTCTTTTAAATCTTCAATTCAACAACCTTCAAGGCGAAGAACATTTTTATCTGTTACTACTTAAATTCCCAAAGGCTCCAATAACAGCGTAACGGTGTGCGAGTTCTTACTGATTTTATTTCTACTCAAAAATCTTTCCGGACAGAATCATAGCAGAACAACTGTATTTATATTAGCTGGTGCCAATTAAACCCTGGTAGGCTTCAGTTCCACCAAACTGAAAATGTACACTTGAATGAATTATTTGTGTGTTCAGAAAATATGCGCGGAATATAATCATAAGCCAGCTGTCTTTACGCTTTCAACGAGCGGTTTCAAATATGAATATAGTGGTTGTGTTACTGAAATTTCATAATAAGAATAAGTATAACTTTCAATAAATCACAAGTTCCACATTTGCATTTTCGGAGTTTCCGGTTACGTGTTAGGGTCTTTAACTGAACATACGAGTTGAGACGTAAATATAAGATCAGTGTGCTCACAAAAAATCCTGTGGTCACGCCTGAAGTTTATTAGGAATGACCACCGAAAGTGAAAATACACGTTCTGGCATGTATGTATATTGCTCGTTTGGGACGCACGGAAATCATGCGGTCCGACATTCGGTTCCTAACTTTCTACCGGTCCCTCGTGCAAAACGAATGCATGAATAAATAAATAGAAATGTCATCACAGCAAACACATTTTCGATCACTTGTCCAAATTCTTGTGAATGCTCATTTCCACGTCAATTTACCAAGATCATGTACAAGTTGGTTTATTTTCAGACATGTCACCCGAAACGGATAGCATATTATCTGCATGTTGCAGAGAAGAGTTTACTGGCTTGCTTTCCTACTCGTCTTCAACTTAAGATTTCATTTCCATTATTATCTATCAATGAACTATTGAATTCGAATAAAAGTAAAAGTTATTCGATAAAGTAGATCGCATTCGGTACTCCTTACCACTCTCTTCCGGTTACGGAGGGGGACGGATATAAAGGGCATAGGGCATAGATAAAAAGAATTAAAAAATGAAAATATGTAGCCTCTAGGTACAGAGGATCAACGCTTTAATCTTCAATGAATTGTTGGCTCATGACAGCTAACAGTGATGGATAGTTGTCAAATGTATACAAAGCAGAGCTTGTATTGCTGAAAACAATAAGGTGTATCGCGAACTTTATCAATTCTTTAAAAAAAATTGTCAGCTGTTAGCATCATTTCATAAGCTCAAATTACCATATGTCTCCAAAACACTAACATACTACTTACTTCGTTGACTTGGTTACACCTAGGACTTTAGTTAACTGTGAAAGGCTCCAATAATGAACAAGCGGTGGTCAAGCTAACAAATGAACTCACTATTTTGGATCCTAGACACACTGGTACTGGCCCTCTACATGTGTGCTCTGGATTACTTTCTACAATATGTTTGAATTTAACATGTTATTGTACTGTCATTCGACATCGTATTGATATATATTGAATGAATATGATCTTTATGATGAAATGTAAAGTAACTTTACTGCATAATGTTGAAAGATTCACTCCCGGTCAAAAAATACTCAAAATCGTTTTCCGACGAATTTGTGAATACGAATAATAGTAAGAATGTACTGGAGTTCGTCTAGGAGGTTGCCCGATTTTGCGTTCTGATGTAACTGCCCATGGTACAATGAAAATATGGCACATATAATATAAAAACGAGACGTTTAAAAATGCGAGGAAAAACAGTTAAAGCGGGAAACAAATTTTATTTCTCGTTCGCTTGCACGGAAGTAAATTGAAATTTTCCAGAGAAATGCTACGAATGCGTTGCATTAGTGAAGGTGTGTCCGGGAACCAGAATATGAAGGAAAAGCCATTTCATTAAACGTCGCTGTGCGTATTGTAAAATTCAAGGTCAAAACTAAAACGGACTGGATACACTTACCACCTTGTTGTGTTTTACTTGCTTCCTACCTCATTATCATCACAAACTAAATTTCGTGATAGGTTAAAAAGTTTCCGATGACCGTCTCTGGTCATTACATTAAATTTCCTTTGCAGAAGCGACAAATGAAACCTCAGTACGAACTTATTGAAAGACGACTGGAGAATGAAATGGCAAAGTGAATGCAATAATTCAATCATGCACAGGTTGGTTCAGCCAGCAAATTTCCAAGACTCCAATCGAAAAGCGTGAGCACGCATACAATTATTTATTACATTAAAGTAAAATGCGAGTTCCATTTTTCATTCAGATCTCACAATATAAAACTCTGTTCGCGAGAGCGAAAGCAAGTATATATTGACAGGTCCCTGACATGATTGGCATTACTACGACTTTTATTATGGTAGAATACCTCCAACATGTTTTGCTCCCGTGGCGTGAGTAGACGTGAAATATTTTGTTCGGGAAGAAACAAGTAAAATCCATGTTCAAGGATGCATTGCGGTCGCTCATAACATTGCACTGACAAGGCACGTGGAACAATGATGCAGCATGCTATACAGATTACTGGACCGACAGTTTCTTAAAAGATAATTAACATTTACCCGAAAAATATTTCAATCATTTCAGCCGGTAAAATACCAAACGTCTCCATTGTTCAATCTCCCTAATACAATACTCACGACGGAATTCCACAAATTTAAATTCATTTATTCAAAACTGGTTTACCCGAAAATGCTTATGATTTACTGATAATGCGGTACAGTTACTATCTGCCAAATAAGTAAGATGAAAAATTAGCATTTTGACAACTGTAATAAATTCAGTTCTAAAAATGATTGAAATGTTTTTTATCTTTTTTGTAGCTCGTTCGTGGTTATATCTGGTTAGATCTGCAAAATTTATGCTGGAAATGGCTCGTGCGAATGCTCCTAAACATGCTACAATTTAGTCCTGGAATATATGCCGAGCTCCGTTGTTATCTTAAAACTACTGATACTTTCAATTACCGGTATTGAAATGCTGTCATTCGTAATCCTTTTATCATGTCATCCCATCATGAAATTTCATTAATATCACTTTTTTGAGACACTAGTCCAAGGAATAAAAATTGCTAACGCAAATTGATGTGAAAGAATAATGAAAAATTAATATTTATGGAGAAAAGAATCTGTATAAATATGAAGTACTTTATCCCCATCATCACATTCTATTCTTGCATTCAGAAGAAAGAAGTAAAACGGTCAAACATAAAATAGTTCAAACGCAGAAGTGATTAAAAATGACAAGATTCACGGTATTTGTATCTCTGCAAGTTGTCAGCACACTACTTGTTTTGCACAACGACGGAGTAAGTTCCCTACATTTTATATTTCTTATTTTCATTCTCTAGACGTCATTCCCTAATTGTGTTTTTATTCTTTTCTCATAAGGTGGATGGCTTAAGTATCGGCGGAGCTCCGGGAAATGTATTACGTCGCCCTAATGGTTCACAACTGTTAGGGAAACCAATCCTGGGGAATGTTGGGAAGCTGCTCGAGAAAACACCCACCGTGCCTCCACAAGTTGGTAACGTCTACGATGGCGATCTTCAGAAGCCCCTTTTCAATCTTGTAAACCTGACAAGGAACGTTGCCAGTCTTGCAAATCTCAACAGTACAACCAGTGCACTTATGAATCGGTTACCAACCATTAACCTACGTTCTAATTCCAACAATTCGTCAGTAGATGGCAAGATAGTTCTTAACAATACCATAGAGAATCTAAGAGCGCTGGCCAAATCCGCTGGCGACCTGAAATTGTTATCAAATACGGTAGACGATCTTATGGGAGCATCCAAACGTTTTTTTGATTCCGCACCACAGCATTTAAAAAATCTATCACGCATGATCCCTGCCCAGGAAGATGTCAATTCTGATGAGTCCATTGGGTTTAACTGCCACATTAACGTTGACCTCGCAGTCGCTGAAGCAATAAGCGTTCTGAATCCTAACAAGACCGTCGATGAAATCAAGAATATTACCAATACCATTGATGACCTGCGGATCTTGACGAGCACGCTCAGCAATGTTTCGGGTTTCCTCAAGGCCACAGCTAACTTTTCAGATCTGAACAAAACACTTACTGCGTTCGGCGATCTCAAGAAGACAACTGAAGTCCTTAACAGAATTACTGGAGCATTGGACAACATTGATTTTACCAATGTAGCTAATGTTTTAGGTCTTGGAAATGGCGATGATAATCTTAGAAATCTTTTGAAGTCCGGGCTCGGCATTTTGGCAGACTTTCAAGACGAACCTACAAAAGATTATACAAAGGAAATAAGTATGCTGCAGTGCAGGGATAGCATTTTCTAATAATCTCAGAACCTTTCTCATTCTGTCTGTCAAGCTGTAAGCAAGTCCCTTGCAGGACCTTATAACCATCAAGCTAGCACCCAACTTATTACTCGTACTCTACTATTGAGCTAGTATTAAGCTAAGTATGGTTGTATTCCATGATAAAGTTATGGATACCTCAAATGACAACCGTGTTGTCCTTATTAATCTCAACGAAGAAAATCAAAATTCTTCAGAATTATCTGGTGATTCCAGTGATCCATTTTCAATGGTTTTAAGTGAACTGAGGTCGATCAAACCTCGAATTTTAAAAATTGACGATATTCAATCTCAACAAGGAAAAATCCTAGATCTTCAAACCGAAAACAGTAATAGAATATCTGAACTAGAAAAGGAAAATACATCCATGCGGGGCAGAATAACTTTCCTTGAGGACTGTGTTGAAAAGTTAATTCGTGACACTAACTTTCAAAACATTATTGTGCATGGAATGATGGACTTCCAAGATGAATCCAAACAAATCCTAAAAAGCAATCTTATTGACTTCTTCCAAAAAACCTTCCGCAAAATCATTCATATTGACACTTGTCATCGTATTGGTGATTATAAACAGCACAAACATCGTCCAATTCGTGTGAGGCTATTTAGCCATGACGACAGAATTTTCATTTTTGAAAACAGAAACATGCTTCCTGATGGTGTTCGCTTAGCCAGTGATCTTCCTCAATATATTAGGGAGATCGACAACAAATTGATAAGCAAGAAAATTGAGATTAGCGAAGGTGGAAGAGGTGCAAAAATCGATTGGAGGACAAAGACTGTCATCGCTGATGATGGAAATACCTACCACCTTGCCAATGGATCTTTCACTGCCAGATCAAAAAGAATAAGATCTGCCTCTCCAGAAACTGTACCATCTCCGAATTTCATGAATCCTGTGTGCGCCATTCCTACTTCTACTACAACAGCTCAACCTGTGCAGCCCTCTCAGCCTCCTAGAAAGGGATTTGCAAACAAGAGACAAAGAAGCGACACACCTAGAGCACCGCCTTACAATCTCAGGAGTCTTCAAAACCAGGGTCAACAGCAAACACATGTCCAGCCTCAAGATAACCAGCATCAAATCCAACATCATCAAAATCATAACCAGCAGCAGCAGAGCAACCAACATAATCCAAAAAACTTGCAACATCAAACCGGAATTCATTAAGAGTAAAGAAATCATTTTTAAAATTAGCTCATGTTAATGTACAATCGTTACGAAAAAAGCAACAATACTTACAGAGTATCGTTGATAAGCATAACTACGATATTTTATGTTTCACTGAAACTTTTTTGAAACAGAATAGCCATATACTAAGTTTTTATAATCACAACTTCTTTAGACTTGACATTCAGAAAAAAGGTGACAGAGGAATAGGCATTTTAGTTTCAAAACATTTGAAATACTGGGAAAATAAATTAAATGTACATATATCTGACAATATTGAAGTATGTTCCATAAAAATTCAACTCAATTATTTGAAAAGCATCATTATTTGCTGTGTGTACAGGCATCCTAAATATGACAAGACTACATTGAAAAGTGATCTAAAATGTATTACGAACATATCTAAACAACTTCATGCTTCAGGTCATGAATTTGTAATTATGGGAGACTTTAACCTTCGAGATAATTACATTCTACCATTACTTACTCAGTGCAATGCCCTGAATATCCATCAAATTGTAAGCCAACCAACACGGAAGAATAAGTTACTTGACTTAATATTTGTAAATAGACTTGAGCAGGTTATAGTAACCAAAGTATACAATGCATTCATTGCTGATCACTCTGTTACAGAATGTACATACAATTACAAAAAACCAAAGAGTAAAACGAAAGATGTTTTCGTTCGTATTTTCAATGATAATAATGTTAATAACTTTATCACTTTGATAGAAAGAGAATTTTACCATGCCATACCCAATATAGAGCATTTGATAAGTACCTTCAACAACATTTTAAACATGAGTATTCCCAAAATACGTAAGCGTTTCAAGGTTAAGACTAGAAAAATATATGTTTCTCGTGTCACCAAATCATTAATAAAAAACCGTACTGCTACATACAAAATACTTAAAAGAAAACCATGTATCTCTAGCACTAAAAAAATGAATAGTTTGTGCAAACAGATTAAGCATAATATAATTAAGGATACAAGGCATGCGCTCTCTCAAAAGATAAGCTCCAAAAATCTGTGGCATTCTCTGAAAAGCCTAGGTATTAAAAAAAGTAAAAAAGCTACCCTTGACATGGATCCAGAACATGTCAATGATTACTATATAAATATTGTTCCTAATGAAACGAACAGCGTCACCCCATCCTTCGATACTAAACCCAATGGTATAAACACAAACAACTCAATATTTTCACTCAAATCCTTAACTGTTAAAGATATATGTAATGCATGGAAAAGTCTTAAAAATCATAATTCAATCTCTGAAGACCCCTTAGGAATGAGCAATAAATCTATTAAGTATGCAATGATGTCAAAAAGTTTTGTGGCATATATTACCAATCTTCTAAACTCATTTATATTTAATGACAATGTCCCTGAATGTCTAAAAATTTCTAGAGTGGTTCCAGTCCCTAAAGTCTTAGATCCTAAAACACCAAATGACACTAGACCAATATGCATTCAACCAGTCATTACTAAGCTTCTTGATAAATGTATATATGTTCAACTAAGCTCTTATTTCGAAGGTAATAATCTTCTTAATGAAAACCAGTTTGGGTTCCGTAAGAATCTTACAACCACGCATGCTCTTATATCTATCACTGACTACATTTATGAAAAAGTTGATGATAATAATATATGCTGTCTCATTGCATTAGACCTTCAGAAGGCATTTGATAGTGTGGATCGTAACATTCTCCTTAAAAAGTTAAAATGGTATGGTGTCGAATGCGGTGTTATATCGTCATTAATTAACTATCGATCACAATATGTACAAATTGGTAATAAATTGTCAAATAGAAAGTTTACACATTCTGGAATAGCACAAGGAGCATCCTGCTCCTCGCTTTTATTTTGTATATACATTAATGACCTTCCATTGTCCATTAAACACAGCAAGATAACGCTATTTGCTGATGACAGTAGTCTTGTTAATTCCAAGCCCATTGAAAATATATCTCAGTTGAAACTTGAACTTGAAGATGACCTCAATAACATTAATATTTGGCTGATTAATAACAAGGTAAAACTGAATGTCAATAAATCCCAGTTCCTCATTGTTGGTAAACCATCTCATTTGAATATGTGTAATAACTTGTGTATTAACTTGGGTAGCTCTGCTATCAATCGTGTAAAATGTATAAAAATGTTAGGTGTTTTACTAGATGAAAACTTAAATTTTTCCGAGCACTGTAAGTCAATTATGAAAAAAGCTTATTGTAATTTGTCAATGCTATACCCTCTCAAATTTCTACTATCTAACAAACATAAAATAACTTTGGTTCACTCTTACATTCTTAGTATAATAAACTACTGTATAATAATATACTACCCGAGACTCAGCAAAGAAAACAAAAATAACATTGACAGTATCTTCAAGCAAGCAGCAAAATTTGTTTATGGTAAACGTAAATATGACTTTATTAGTAATGAAATATGTAATGAGTTATGTTGGCTATATAGCAAATTCCTGTATTCATACCAAACTATAACACTGACATATAAAATGACTTTCTTCCTGTGTAAAGGGTATTTTAAAGATTACCTAGACTTCTCATACTGTGAAACACAAACAACGCGTTCCAACTCGTATAAAATTCCAAAATACCACACAGCAAGCAAATGGGGAACTTCAGCTTTTCAAATACCAAGCCGTTCTATTATGGCATCAATTGCCTAGTTATATTTCTTGTCACTCAATTGAAAAATTTATCACTTTTAAGAATAATCTGTATAACCATTATCTGTCGAATCAATGCTCTGAATGTATTGATGATCATGTAATGTCTGACTAATTATGTTTTCGTCTATTTGTAATTTGCCTCTTAAGAGGAAAAATGGACAATAAAACCCCAATTTATTATTATTTCTGACTTGACGGACGACGGAACAAAGTAATATCTTACATTTAGCCTCACATTTAAATTTTCTAAAATTTTACAGTATTTGATTGTGTTCTAAAAATCGAACTCTGCTATCTAATTACTAAATTCATGAAGCAATTAATGATGAATAAAATCCTTTTCTTTAATTCTGCAATACAAAGTATTGTTTTTGTGAATGCTGCCGTAAGTATCCAGTTTCTATAGTATTATATTACGCTGCTAAAAATTGTACTCTATCATATATAAATGAATGAAGTTGGGCTTTCGCCGTGTCGAATTGGGACTGTTCGTTTGTACTCTCTTAAAACTGTCACGAAAAGTATTTTTAAATCCATTGGAAATCGTTTGCACACAGCCAGAAACTAAAGCACTTTTTGTACATCGTAGAAAAAGTAATATGCTCGTAAATGCATTTAATTTGCTCGGAAAATCAAGCGCCTAAATTTTCAGTGAAATAGTGGAATTTACTCGGAAAATGTCTTTGACAAAAACTTGCCATTTCGTATGGCCAACAAAGAATTTTCATACGTAAGAAAGGAATCTTACTAGAAAATCTTATGGCTTACTATATAAGTTTAACACATTTTACGTATTGTACGAGACTGACCTATCTTTTTCCAAGAAAATTTGTCAATAAGAGAACGTTATTTTTAGGCAATGTTGAACTGCATCATCACATGAGCGCAAAGTAAGAGGACTGTGATTGTCTGCAATCAGAAGTGCGGGGAACATTTTAGGGGTAATTAATATTTCAACAAGTTTCATATAAACAAAATTACTTTGAATTTGTCCTCTTCCAAACATCATTGCCATGGGTTTTGTGTTGCCATAAGGTTGAAGCACACCGAAGAGCAAAAATTTGTTTTAGACTCTCAACCACAACCATACAAAAAACGACGTAAATATTGTTGTACAAGCATCCAATTTATTCCACGTTATTTTATAAAAATCAATTTTTGCAAGCAATTTGTGAACCTGTCGATGACATTATTAAACTCTAGAAGTAAAGAACATTCGGCACAAGATGATGTGTTTCTGAACTCATACCAGGTTTGTCACTTCCACACATGATTAAGACTGAAGCCACTCACAAAATATTATACGACGACTTGACTACACATCTGACAGGTAAATCATGCATCTTATATCATGCCAACGAG
Source organism: Sinella curviseta (assembly GCA_004115045.4). NCBI lineage: Eukaryota > Metazoa > Arthropoda > Collembola > Entomobryomorpha > Entomobryidae > Sinella > Sinella curviseta. The sequence goes on along the minus strand of CM023199.3, from coordinate 537,807 downwards.
TTTAGTATACTAATTCTAAAACCAACTTAAAAAAAGAAACGTATCTGTCTTGTAACACAAATAAAATGTTTGGAGTTTATGACAGCTTGACAAGGAAAATTGACAAATGGGTCGACTTTAATTAAAGTTCCTTAATAAAAAGAAAAATAACAGTCATTTATGAAAATGTTACGTAAATATAGATTTATGGAAGTTGCACTTTTCGTATTACACATAAAATAAGCACTATCAAACTTTTGAGACACAAGGACGATATTAAGATTCCAAAAACATTACTCATATACTCATTACTAGCCCGTGCCGAATGCTTGTTAACCTCATGTATGGAAATTGTACATCGGATGCAATTTTTACGTTACATGGCAGTGCACTCTTAAATGGTATAATAGCTATTTGAATTTCTTACTGACAAGCTTTTCCATTATATTCTTTTGATGAATTGTGGTGCCGTCAATTGAAAGTTTTGTCTAACAAGTGTGGACATAAAGTTCAGATTCGTAGCCGTAGTGGGAAATATGATTTAACAATACCAAGATCAGGGACCATCAAGTTTTGACAAGCGTCTCATCCATACTGTGTATCATATTATGACTACTAAAACCTTTTTTGTGCCTTCCACAAAAACTGTATTATAAACAATCATTCCGAATTGATATTTTGTCTTTCATGAACCTTCAAATTTTTTGATAATTGCAAGTATTACTGTTTGAATTTCATTCTGATAAATGTGACAAGTCTCGAATATTATGACTTGACGCCGGTAGAGTTGATTTTGTCGCAAATGATTCAGACTTTTGTAAGCAGGTGTCCTGCATACTTCTTTTGGATACACTATGCTGCCAATTGTCTGATTTTGAGAATTACAAAAAAGGTAAAAGTGTGATCGTCTCAAATCATGCAAATGAAACGAATTTTCCTCTGAATATCGCTTAATAATGTCGTGTCAACGTGCTTCTGAACGAATTGGGTTTCCAAAACTAAAATCTTCAAAATATTGTCCGTTGCTTACTTCAAATACGAATAAATTTTAAAAATAGCTACTTACCTTTTATTTAAATATGCCAACTAAGCTGTGCGTAAGGATTTGTTATTTTGCAAATGAATCTAAGGCATATGTATACTCTTCTAAGTTTCTATTGAGATTGTTAGCTTTACCGCCATTCAGAAGTTGTTACCGAGATTGTTTATTAATATTCAGGACAGATTCGTCATTATCCATTTTCAGTGAGAAGAGTCGAAATTTTTAACATTAAGGTGGACATATTTTAGAATACATAGAATTTAAAATGTTCTTTTTCATACAGCGAAGCGCTAACTCATCAAAGTCATAACTCATAATCTGGGTCGGAATTATTGGTCAATTTCACGTTTTAATGTTACGAACGTCATTAAGAAGCATATATATGTTCTTCTGTAAGGCAAAGTTTCAACGAATATAAAAGATGCGGTTAAGCAATTAAAGTTGGCGGTTGTATAGGCGGTGGAGAGAAATGACAAGCAGGATAAGGATAAGCAGTAAATGATTTGGTTTTTTGGTTGATGCGGAAAGGAGAGAAATAGGTGGCAATGATTACAGATAATGGGAGAAAAGGTAGTCACAAATGCGTTTCAGACCATTTTGTACAAAACACTAAGAACAACATAGCATAGGATTTTATTTCCAAATACAAATATATACGTTTACAACACTTTGTTAGGATTCTAAGCAAATAACTAGGTTAATGATGCACAGGTCATTAAAGGTGGTCATTTTGATTTGGTTCGCCTTCTTCGTGGCTGAGGCTAAATCAGCCAGGTATAAATTTTGGTTTGTGTCGCACTACTATAGTTAAAAATGAATGCAAATAATGTATTTTTTACTGTTAAGGCTGACGCGGGAACCAGATTATCGAGTAGGAGATGATGGCGATTCTGGCCAAGTAAACGGAGAACTAATGACCGCCCCTGTTGAGGATTCCGCCGGGTCAAAGGAACCAGAAACCTACAACATAAAAACTTGTGCGGATGGGTATGGTTGCCACAGGGGAAAGTGCTGGGCTGGCTGTGTCTCAACTCTGATTGGCATTCTTGGAAAGGAATGGTGCTATACGACTCGAGGCCACTCGCAGGATTTTAAATATGTACAATGTAACAGCGACCGGGAATGCGACAGGTGCTGGAGATGTGCTGGAAGCTGTACTGTCTAAAACCCTCTATTCTGCACTTGGATTATTAAAAATTTGCTTGTGATATCTTCTTTTTGGGCCAACATCAAATTACATTTCAAGTTGAAATTTTCAACTAACCTAATTCCCAATTTTCAAAAATACTGACCACAACAATTACCGTATCTGTTAATAAAACTCAGCATTGAAAATATATTCCATTTACTTTTAAAAAATTCACTCATTCACCAGGACGATACGAAGAACCAATTAGGTGCCAATAATTCGTAACCGGATACCATTTCAGTAGAACAGCGCATCAATTCGGCACTTTCAGATTTAGATTATACCATAATAAGACTTAAGATGAGAAAAATAAGCAAAGCACAACAAAACATTACATTTAGCTGTCATTTTAGAAAATCCCAGCTTTGCAGAAGCTATCTAAATGGTGAAATTCAGAATTTTCTATGTGTTCTAGTTGTGCAAGGTGACTAGTTCGATTATTCCTAGTGTCCCACTAGCGCTTTGGACAAATTTATTTGAAGATATACGCCCACCCGTAATAAAATTATTGATGATTAAAAAACCGAATGTGCGATTAGGTCATCAACCCCAAGTATCGGATCCAATAACAGCCATATGCAAACTGCAAACTTGTGCAATTATACGGTAAATTTAGTATTAATTAAATAGTATATTTTTTATAATTGCGACCTGTGGTAGGAAGTTTCAGCTAATACTAATGGTGCGGTTACAGCCACTATGACAATTTGTTGTATTAATTAAATCTCTGGTCGCGCAGAAATGCAGAAATGGCAAGGATGATGACTTCATGAAAATGGCTTCAGTTTCAGTGGCGGTGCCGACAATATTGCACACTTTGGTGTAGAAATGTATGCAAGAAAACCTATCATACTTCAGTAAATTTACTAATTAACCACTAATACTGCCACCATCAATTGAGAACATATACGTAGTTTTAGTGCCTCAACTAATTTGTAGGGTACGATTGCTAAATTTACGACCTAAAAATACTCATTGACTAAAATAAGATATCCCTATGTGTGTCTGACATTCTTAATCATCATACTATTTCCTGCAAATGAAGTGGAGGCATCACCTAACTTCAGTCGACAAAGTTCGGTCCAGATATTTCGATGAACTCTGAGGGGGCAGCTATGCTATTAACAAATAGTACAACACTACGCTGTGTAATAATTAAATGAGCATTTACGTACTTTTTTCTTCTATATTTACTTGACGTATTTTACAATTTCTTGACGAAAATCTAAATTATTCATTATTGCTATTGTTACCGCTTATGCTAAATTCAAAATTCATTGTACTCTTCACATAATTCGTTGCAAAGCTTACGATAACGCTGATTACCGTGCTTCATTCGTTGTGATAAATACTCCAGGTATGATAGCTGTGGATGGATAAGATGGAAATGCGGTTCGTCATTAAATGAACTTTAGCATAAACTTGCTGCCTGAGTACTTCCTGCCCAAATGATCTAGTACTAAGATAGACCGTCTAACGCAACACCATTTTGCCTAACTAAATCAGACAATATAAACCGGGAAAACGAAATAAAATGCACCTGTTACAGCTATATTTCCGCTGGTAGAGAAACCTAATTTTAAGCGACGTTGGATTACAATTAGTGGCAATCGATGAACAATTTCCTCTTCACGTTCTACATAAAAATTTGGCACGAGGGCGTCCTTCTGGTACACTAATACACAAACACATAGGCATACAAATGTTTATACCTGCAGGCATGCATACATATGTTTCCTATGGAATTTAGTGGATCAAAGAAGACAATTTTAAAAGCCTACCATGTATTCCGTACTCATAATCCCGAAAGTGCATACGTAAAGCAGTTATTGCATATTTCAGATTGGTCCATTTCATTGTTAATTCAACTTCAAACCAGTTTCCACCTGAAGTACCATATTTCTATATACTTGTTAGAACAATGGGTCCAGTTTAAAATACATTTCTTAAAGGGACTACTCGGAAGCGTAAAAATATTCATAATGTCTTTTGTTAAACCTCCTGCCTTGTTGTTGAAGCTCGTCTGATTTTTCCAGTTAATTTGTGCATAGACAAGACGGTAAAGTATCCCGAAACAAAATATTTTCACAAATGCATCGTCAGTACTTCAAAGTTATCAGAGAAGGGAGGCAGGGAGAAGCTGTTATAATATTTTCACTGGGACAAGATTTTGTGCGTTATTCCGACAGTTGTCTTCACAATTACCACATCAGACATCAATCGCAGTTGTCATTCATCAAGGACGATAACTCCTTTATATATCTGTTGAATAGTCTCCAGGACGGTTACTAATTCAACAATCGTCATGAAGTCTCTTTACATTGCCATGTTCCTTATACAAAGGGTGCCCATAGTTTATTCTGCCACGCACGGACGATCCTTGTGTCGGAAGGGTAAATATTGGCAGCTTGGAAGTTTTTGTAGATTATTACAACCTACTTTACTAGGTGTTAGCCGAGTTTAATAATAAAAGGTCTCAAAAACCCTAAAAATTGTACACATGGGACGATTTTAAGGTGTACATCCACCATGATGTAGCGCCTTCACTCACGGGAGACAAACCTCAGCGGTATTCGGCAGAGTTACAGAAAAATAATGAACCAAAGCTCATTTCCAACTCTGATATACCCGTCAAGTCTCCCCATATCCCTCCCATGGGCATACTTGGATTTAGGGTTTTGAAACAAGCTATCGGGAAGCGTCGGGCCAGAACTTTGAATGGTCTTTGGAAATGTGCCAAATGAGAATGCTAAAAGATTCCTCGTACTCTGATGGGCACCGTATTTGAATCGTGGAAAAGGAGATGCAGGGTGGTACTTCATGAACGTGGCTATCATATTGAGCGAACAAATCATTCGAATAAATATTGTATTTGAATTTATCGCAATTACTAAAGTGGCAGAATAAAGTATGGGCACCCTCTGTAATTACAATAGCCGCAGGGCTGCACTCAGTTAACGCTGATGACGGACCAGCTTGTCGTAAGCGCGTTTAAGAAAATTAATTAGCATTGCCGGAGTCACACTGAACCTGAATAATATATATTTGTTGTTTAGCTTTTCCAGACCCCTTGAACCATGGCGCGTCACTGTCCATCGACTTCACTTTCGACCCAATGCTCCGACTAGATCCTGGAAGCAAAATCAGAAAACTCGTCGTTAACGGCCTGTCCACCCTTAAATACGAAATTGAAGTAAACACCATTACTAGCGTCGTCAGTTTTGAAATCAAGCTCCAGGAAGCTTCAGTAAGCACAACCTACAAAGCCACTGGACACATTGATTTGAGTCCACTCAGCGAGGGGACCGTACCCCGCGGTGACATTAGTGGCTCCGGCACAGGAAAGATTGACGCCAAGCGAGTTCACGTAAAGGGACGAGCTACTCTCTTCAACAACCAAGGTACCGACAAGGTGGCCGTGAGATCTCTTATCTTGAAAACAATCAACTTTGAATCACTTGCCATTGACCTCGGAAGTGACATCACCATCGGAGGCAATACACCAGACTGGGACCGCTTTAATGCAAATATTAAAGCTAATTTCGATCGCGAATTTGATCGTCAGAAGGATGCGTTCACGGAAAATATTCGTGTAAGTGCCAACACGATCATTGGTGTAAGTTGATAAATAATTGCATTGGTTATGTATTATTTAATAGTGTAATGAGAATGTGATTATTTTCTTTAAAAAATTTGTTGTCCTTTCAGAAATACTCTATGTCCGAGTTTATGAATACAATTGAAGCTATCCTGGCGGCTGGTTGTAAAGATAGTTAATGCCCGAGATAATGTATTCCAGATTCACGGAAGCATAATTTGTTGGATACTTTTGTTTACTCAGCACTGCTAAGTCAGCTGCTACGTCCTCATAGTTAGTAATAAACTAAAGTCTGATTAAAACATAAAATATGGACAAAAAACAAATTGAATACAAACGATATGGAACAGGATAAAATTATATTGACAACATAAAAATAGGTTATAATTAGCATTCTCATTTCCAACAGACACGTTGAACAGATTTATCACCAATCGGCGTCGTATCGTTGGACTCAAAAGAAAGGTCATTAAAATTTCAGAATAAAATCAAAACAGTCAGACTTTTCAAGATGAAATCAGAAACCAAGTTTTATAAAATGTTACGAGCGCAGACTTGTGAAGTTCCAAAATGAGCGTGTTTGTGATGAAGCATTTTTTGTTGATGAGAGAACAGATGTATGGATTAATGATATATGATTGTGGATCAGTTATCTTTGATTTTGCTTTGCATATCACTTTTTCTAATTGCCAATAGACCTACTATTCCTGGAAACGGAAGGGTTTGCTATTTTTCCACATTTCGCGCATAATTTGTACATGAAAGCAGATCACTAAATAATACCCAAATCGCGAAAGGACAGCCCTTAAACACAGGAATGAGAAGGTGTCCTAAAGTCAATTTGGTAAATACCGGTATATACCGGGAAAAACGGTATTTACCACTACGAGGTTACTGGTAAAAACCACAAATCATAGAGTTTGGGGTAATGTGACTCAAATATACCCCATGTTAATTAATATTTCCCATTTTGGACATTTTCCCACTAGCCGGTATTTACCACTACAAAATAATAAATCCCGGGATTTTCTCATTCCTGCTTAAACATTAATAAATCAAAAAATAGGGGCATTTTTTCAGAAATCGTTTGTGTGCTCTGTAGCCCACAAACCTTGACCTAGACATTCCAAATTTGGCACAGTTGTGTAAAACACAATTCCCCAGAATGCGATTTTTGAGTTTTTAAGAAAAGCTAAATTCATCAAAAGTTTTGGCGGGAAAACTATTTAATTCAAAAACGGTATAAGATTTTGAATATCTGACAACGGGAGCATAATTGGTACCTAAAACTACGTTTTGCGCGTTATTTACAATAATACTAAACTCAATAATTTGCCTAGCATTTGAAATTAAAAAAAAAATCGGTCACAGAACACAATTTTGATACCAAAGTCCTACAATATCTTAGAATCCACAGCAGTTATGTTAAACTTTGGTGTCAAAATTGTGTTCTGTGACCGATTTTTTTTATTTAATTTCAAATTCTAGGCAAATTACTGAGTTTAGTATTATTGTAAATAACGCGCAAAACGTAGTTTTAGGTACCAATTATGCTCCCGTTGTCAGATATTCAAAATCTTATACCGTTTTTGAATTAAATAGTTTTCCCGCCAAAACTTTTGATGAATTTAGCTTTTCTTAAAAACTCAAAAATCGCATTCTGGGGAATTGTGTTTTACACTACTGTGCCAAATTTGGAATGTCTAGGTCAAGGTTTGTGGGCTACAGAGCACACAAACGATTTCTGAAAAAATGCCCCTATTTTTTGATTTATTAATGTTTAAGGGCTGTCCTTTTGCGATTTGGGTACTATTTAGTGATCTGCTTTCATGTACAAATTATGCGCGAAATGTGGAAAAATAGTTGCAAAGCCTTCCGTTTCCAGGAATAGTACTTCAATACTGTTTTTAAAATATTGTTGACAAATTTCGGTTCCCTTCCACTTATTCCTAGTACATATTCCAGCATATACGGTTTCAGGTTGAAATAGGTGCCCTCATGGTGCTAATTTGGCGAAGTCTAATAATAAGATAAATGCGATAAAGGAATACAAAGTGTAAGAAATTCCAAAAAATGGAAACTTCATAAATAGTTTAAACTGTTTGCCAACACTTAACGAAGTGAGTGGAATTCACTAAGCATCAATGTACCGTATTCTTCAGTTAATATAACAATTGGTTTTCATCTCTACCTCTATGTCATTAGTGGCGGTAAATATTCACTTTTAATCAAATACATCTCATCTGCAGTTTGCTGACGGAAGAAAACAGAAAATGGTATTTAATAAACTTACATCTATATCAAGATAAATTGCAGCCTGTACTGTCCAAGCCAAGTAAAGAGGCAGATCCATTAACGAAAGGAAGGGAATTGCCGCTCTTTTTTTTGGACATTTGGCGAACATACATACACCAGGAGACATAGAGTATTGCCTCATAAGCTTACATTATTGGCGCCAATTCCCTTCCTTTCGTTTATTGTTCTGCCTCTTTACTTGGTTTTTTTAGTACAAGGTCACCGGAAAAATAATCCATTGAATTAATTACCTTAGAAGTGTTTGCTTCATTTGAACTATAAATCATTCGTTACCTGAACCAAGTAGAATAAAGCAAACAAAACATTTCCTACAACTTCACATGTCCAAATTATATTCACCTGTTTAAAATGTTCAGTCAAATACCGAATCACATCTTCATCTGTAGATTAATTTTTGAAACAAAGGTTACTAAAACAACTGAACGGCCGTCTGGGCAACGCTTGAGTTGCACATTCGTAGAATACATGTACAAAACGTGAAATTGGAGTTAATAGTACCACTGATTTACCAGACAAATTTGGTTTCCAAAATGCTTTATCACACTTTAGCACTAACCGGAAGGATGAACCATTCACGTTCCAAATAAATTTATCATGCATTTTCATACAATCTATAACTCACATAAATAGATAAAACTCGGAGGAAAATAGTGATGAGGAAACCATCAGAAATCTTACAGGATAATACGATCAGTAGAAGGATAATGAACTGATAGATGGCCCGTTTTTATTTATTATGAAAATCGCTAATTACGTCGCCTCTAAAATGCAGGAAATGGCGTAGGATATGCGCATAATTTAGTTATCGTCAATATGCAACTCCACAACCTGTCGAGTTTCTCCAATCAAGATCTTCGTTCAATAATAACCAAAATTGCGGCAAGAGATATGTTTTACGGCGTTAGGCAGCTCCTAAAATTAACATTTTAGAGGAATGATTTCAACTTTCTGCAGTCTATATCTACCATATATTTTATTGTAATATCAAGAGATCGAGGATATTCAACGCAGTAACCCGTATATTTTATACATATGTATAACAATAGTTGCGAGAGATCCAAACGTAAGTACAAAAGTACTTGTTTCTGTCGAGCTTTGTACAAAGGGTGCCCATAGTTTATTCTGCCACGCACGGACGATCCTTGTGTCGGAAGGGTAAATATTGGCAGCTTGGAAGTTTTTGTAGATTATTACAACCTACTTTACTAGGTGTTAGCCGAGTTTAATAATAAAAGGTCTCAAAAACCCTAAAAATTGTACACATGGGACGATTTTAAGGTGTACATCCACCATGATGTAGCGCCTTCACTCACGGGAGACAAACCTCAGCGGTATTCGGCAGAGTTACAGAAAAATAATGAACCAAAGCTCATTTCCAACTCTGATATACCCGTCAAGTCTCCCCATATCCCTCCCATGGGCATACTTGGATTTAGGGTTTTGAAACAAGCTATCGGGAAGCGTCGGGCCAGAACTTTGAATGGTCTTTGGAAATGTGCCAAATGAGAATGCTAAAAGATTCCTCGTACTCTGATGGGCACCGTATTTGAATCGTGGAAAAGGAGATGCAGGGTGGTACTTCATGAACGTGGCTATCATATTGAGCGAACAAATCATTCGAATAAATATTGTATTTGAATTTATCGCAATTACTAAAGTGGCAGAATAAAGTATGGGCACCCTCTGTATACCGTATATTGAAGAAATGCAACATAGGTAATTGGCTTCTGACTGATATAGAACACATTTTTAGCCTTATACACAGCAATAAGAACAAAAGTGAAACAAAATTTTTTTTGTGCGCAAGCTTATTTTTTATTATAGTCTGTTGAAAAAAGAAAGCAATTTCTCATGTCTTCAGAGCTAGCATTTCAAGAATATGGATGAAAAGGAGAGTTTTTTATGGCGTAAATCGATGGGATTGGTCAATTTGAGCTACTTTGACGTTGTATAATGGCCAAATATGGATCCAAATTTGCAATTTTTGCATACATCACTCTTCCGGTAGTTATGTATGTATTAAGGTTTACACCTTACTAGTTATTGTTGATTAGGAAGTAAAATTTTATACAGGGACCGACTAATCTCTCTGCATCACTATTTTTGAAATTGGTTTTATTAAATTGGCTGATGCCTTTATATCTTAGCGCCTCATCTCTAATGTGCCTTTATATTTTTACCACCCATAACAAGCGCAAATACGACACTGGATTTTTGGCATTACATGTAGAAGGTGGAAATCGAGTTCAAAACTAGTAAGTTATTAAATGCAAACGACCAATAAAATTTATCTAGGCGTTTTTCAATGAAATTGTGTATACATAGATAGAACAACACATGACTACAAAAACGTAACCAGCCCTCCCAGTTGATCCGCAGCTGCACCAGAATTGGAGAAACGGGCGTCTTCTTAACGCATACTTTCCAAATTTATTATGTTCTTGCATAAACCAATAATTCGACTGGTTTGATTTAAACGTTTTATCAGCAATTGCAGACCGGGTTTGTTGGTTAATGTTCTCGAAACTTCAGTAAATAATTTGATTACGTTGTGTTCCAAAATTTGTACATCCACTTTTTGTATGACAGATCCACGAACCGTAAGAGAGTGAGCGTGAAAATACCTTATGTATCAACTGAAAAGATGACGTACCAAATTATGAAACCAGATGTCCTTGTCATACAGAAAACATCATTTGTCATTTACCATTCAGAATTCAAATTTTACCAATTTTCTATTTAAAAGTTTTATTGACTTTTGGTTTTCATAGCATCTATTCTATATGATTGGAAATTGCCAAAGGATGGAAATCTTAGGAGGAAAGTTCAACATTTAGTGAGGAATTTGATTGCATTATAAAATATCAGAACTCAATATCGCTTGGCATACTATATTCCATACCATTTCCCCCCCTGGAGACTGGCAAGTGATTGTATGGTGTCTTCCTATGGGAAATATTTTCTCTTGGTAGAAACATTATCCTGGTGAAGCGTGGACACTTGATTCTTATCGCAAGTTGCAGGCTGGGTATCGAATGTTGAAGCCGGAATGTTCAAATGATTAAGATGTACGTATTGTGCGCTTAAAGAGATAACATTTTTAAATAGTTGACCATCGGTGATGAAATCAGTGCTTAATATGAGTTTTTTAGTAGTTACAAAATGATGTTGGAGTGTTGGAACAATGAACCTAAAGGGCGACCCATGCGCTTGCAGTTAAGGAGCGAGTAGAACAAACCATCTCACTATCCAGTCACAAGGAACTTTTGGATTGTTTTGAAATAATTGTATGTTAAGCACCATAAAGTATTATAAAAAAATCGTCTTTTTAATGCAGACGGAACAAGCAATATGCCTGGCAGTACCAAACATATTCAACTGATTTTGTAAAATTATATGCATGCATTTAAAATTGAATGGCAGTGCAAAGTTTAGAAGCGGTAGAGTGAATAGTTTTGTTTCCGAAATGTGTTCAAATTGACTGCCAGATGTCTTTAATGAATTGCTGATACTGCTCTCATTTAGGCAGTTTTATGCAACGTTTGAGTCGTTGTATAATAAACAAAATAAAACAATGCTTCTTCACGCAACCGTTACGCATAAATACCACAACTGTATGGTATCTCAAGAATTTATGCAACATTACCATTGCAGACCAAATAAACTTGGAAATCCGATGAATATATACCATTATTTGTCTTAAACACCTTACGTACAGTCGCCATTCCTCAACTAAAAATACGACAAGTGCACATTCTATTCCAACACCAAACACACAAAACACTCCTAGCACGTTTCCCGACATGGCTGCCGCTTTAGGAGCAGTCGACTGACTCAAGAACGTATTTTTTACTGAAGAATCACCATTATAAGTGGAAAATGTAGCACCAGTTTGCAATTCCCGATTGCTGCATTCCCATGAGTCGCTTCACAACAGTCAGCGATGTGTGTCCAACTAGTTCAAAGTTGACTGTAAGATTCGAATAATACTTCTTTCCAATGTCTACGGTTGTTTGCCCACTTCTGCACAGATTCCGAGCAAACTGCAAACAAAGTGCTTGCGGAAGAATTACGGCACTCGTTTTGCACTGACCCAGTTCCGACAGCAAATCCTCTTGCTCCAGCTGCCGGAACTCGGTTTCGAGTTTCGCTGCAGTGCTTGTGCGATCCCGGCGACTCAGTCGATGTAGCTGCGTTAAACTGTAGTTCATTCGCAGATGCATGGAACGAATGGGTTCCAAAAGAAGTCGGGAAACATTTGCATGAAGCTGGGACTTCCAAAACAACTTAGCGATGTGGTTCCTCCTTGCCAGCGATTGTGATGTACCGCTGGATGCAGTCATGTGGCACTCGAATTCAGATTCAACATATATAGATTTGCGACGTGTTACGCTTGGAATATTAATTTTGACGATATGACCTACGTATGAACTTTTAGTGCTCTTCTTAATTTGAACTTTGTTGAAATCCTCGAGGAACATTGGCCAGTCAAAATACATTACCACCTTAGATCTAGTGTAAATGGTAAATTTATCCGGCATCAGATCATCAAACGTTTCATATGGAACCCGATTTCTGTGTGTTATCATATTGTACACGTTACTATTTTTATATGCGTTGCTGATTACCACTCCCACGAGTAAGACGCTACCAAGCAACCAGCGTAATCTTGGAAGATTAGCCAGTCGGGCCGGAAACGGATCCCCCTGTTCAACACAAACTCGCCAAATCGATACAAGATTACCGATCTTTTGTACCGTTGACATGTTGAAGGTTAGCGCCGGTATCAATACGACCAATACGAATGCAAGTACGCCAATGGCCAGCCAAACAGGAGCATCGTACGAGCTTACAAGTTGCTCAAAGGGGAACTTGCTGCTTCCACGATCTCCACAGCTGGCAAAGGTTAGCGAAGAGAGGGACTGATTCACGGAGAGACTGTATTTGGACAAGCTGTCGGCTTCGAGACGTGACTTAATTACCCAAAATGAGTTCCAATGTTCGTGGGTCAAAATAAATAATGGATCGTAGGTGTCGCGGCATTCCAAAGGATGATCTGTGGAACTAAATGTGTAATTTTTCATAACCGATTGCAGAAAATGAGCGTATCCTAGCACCATTCTCTCTTCGTATGTCCGATCATTTGACATTGCATCGATGATGCGAATTTTACTTTCATATCTGTCTCGCGCGCATTTGTAAAGATGCCTGTGAACTTGCAATTCGTAATGATCCATCTGTAACGTGTGTAGCAAATCCTGTCCCCAAGTATTGTCCTTGTCGGCTACAGCGAGTGAAAACGCGTTAATCATTGAAAGGGTCATACTGGCCCATGCAGCAATCGAGATTTGACGGTCCCGTACAGAGCATCGTAAGCATCGATGGACAAATTGAATGTAGGTGACATGTGACTTTTTCGTTATTAGGTTCAGGAATATATCCAGAGAAAAGGACGGCCGGATATCGTCTGCAATTGCTCCCAACTTTAGGTTGTCTTGAGACCATCTACGAAGCATGCTTCTTCTGGTAATTCTATGATACTTGTTTGAAATAACGATGATGTAGTTTGGAACTAGACTTGGTCGGATCGGATGGTGTGTGCTTGGGGCATTAAAACTAAAAGATTTTGGGTAGCTGGGATCTACAACTTTATAATCTGCAGGGGAAGTGTCCGGGTAGTTGAGTCCGATGTGCGCATGACATTTCCATGGTTTTGAAGCAGAAACGAACTTTTGGTGATTTAGTTGAACGCAATGCGGAGAAGGATTCTCAATACTGAAACTTTGCATTGTCGTAGTAAACAGGATTGAATGATTGCATTCTTGTTTCCATTGCACAAATTCGTACTCAAGCGATTCAGTTCCATATACTGTCCATATCAATTTTTTTTTCGGAAAGAGCCATTTATCGCAAAATACTGATGCCAGTGTGGGACGTCGAATTATTGCAGCAACTTGGCTCTGTACTACATCTATGTTTTCGAAGTTATCTGTCACTACAAAGCAGCTATGGAATGGTTTCAAGAGAATATCCAAATTTTGTATTGGTTCAATTGATGGTTCTGACGAGGTCTCTTTAACTGGTTCTAGTTTACATTTTATGCCGTCGTGAATGGATTTTTTGTAGCAACTTACTTGGGAACAGAGTCCTCCGAATATCAAAATGGCGAATGGCGTTAAACTGACCATTATGTCAAATGAGTTACAACACAGAATCATTGCTTAAGTGATCAGCAGGGAGACGGTAATGGCTGAGCTGTCAGTACGACAGGAAGGGAATGTTCAATTATAGAGTATATTTAGATTGCCGATATAAATGTCCATGTCGTGCTGTATAAGGATAAAATGAATATTTTATGAATATGCTCATGACAAACATAATTGATTTTCTACAAAGTGTCTTGAAGGTTAATAATTCTATCCATTTGTCCCCACCCGTGCACCTTTGTCATTTTGCATATCTATAAACATTTATTGAGTCCCCAGCTAACTCTCTCGGATCGACGGATCTGTATTGATTTAATATACGCCCAATCAAATATCTTGGATGGCTCTTTTATGTATATGCCGTCTCTTCTTTACACTCTACCTACTGTAGTTTGGACTTGCAAAATTTACCTGCCTATACTGCTTTACATACTTCTTCATATCTAGCTTTCTCAAATTTAGTTACTATCGGAATATGGAAGCATGTTTTACCAACTTACATACGGCGAACATGTATGCATGGTTAAATGAAACACGGCTGTCATGAATAATTAATTATTCCATGGTTATTGATTTTTATTGGGACCCAAGCAATATATTTAAGGCTGAATTTTAAAAGCAAACTCCTGCTACAAATTTGCATAATGTAATAATAGTGAACCCTGTGCGTTTATGACTTGCTAAATAAATGAGAGATTTATGCGGTGAAATTTGGGATTAAACACTAAAATGATCTGAAAATCTGAAAATCATCTGCATCTGAAAATGGATGGAAAATCCTAAGGAATGTATGAAGATGATGGGAACGGCTCAACTGTTGATTACGTTATTCTACTTACAAAAAACCTCACATGTATAACACCGGATCAAAAATAATGCTCACGAATTTTATTTTAATATTTTAGTAGATACATCCGCCACCAATGGGTTTGAGGTGCGGAAAGTGAATAAATTGTTCAAAATTATTAGCTTATGGTTCCATTGTTCCTGTTAGTTTCTTTCTGTTTCGACACATCAGATTACAATGATACTCAAAATACGTTTGGACATCTTGTCATTATCATACCATCAATTGAACACAAAATTGAGTTGATTAATAAAACTGTTTATCTGGCATTACATATTTTTCACAAATTTGTAGACATTTTGAAACTATAAATGATTGATCTGAATTACGTAAAGTCTGTTACTGTATTAACGATCGATCCCTTTGGTATAGTCCGGTCTACTTGTTGTTACATGAATCGGTAAAATGCACATGTACCTCATAGATCGAGTGGTATAAAACGTGTCCAAATTAAAGTATGTTGTCAAACTCTTCAAACGTAGCAGGGTTACAGCTGCAGAAACTGAAGGATATGTTTCTAAATTGTCTATAAATTAATATAACTTAACTTTAAGCAGTCACTTCGTCAAACATATCATGATGACCTGCCCATTATGACGTCTCCCAAAGATTGTGATTTATCGTTTCGTCACCATGCTGCAACATAAGTTAATTGTTCACACCACCGCATCAGCAAACGTGGAAATAAGGTATACAGAAAACTGAAGACGCAAACAATAATGCAATCACTTGGTTACAAATACGCTCCTATATATATATATTTAGTTTAAATATTTAATTCAACTTCCGACAACAATTAGAACTTGCTGGCTGCGTGACGTCAACTGAAAAGGCATTTCATCAAGTCATTATGGCCCCAAGGCAAATAAAAGTATTATAGTATTAATTTTTATAGTATTACTTCATTGATTTCATTATTTATTTATTACTAACTGGTAAAAAACTACATGCAGTTAGTTATTCAACCTGTTTGACCATAAGAAAAGTTGCACCATTCCTATTTCGTTTCGGTAATATTCGCACTCTTGTCCAACCTTCATACACAACACTTCTGGCCGTTCCAACGCAATTACTTACATTCGTCAGCATTGCGCGTGGCCCAAATTCCATTAGAAAGGTGACGCAACTAAAGGCAATAAACACTCCTGTGAATACCAACATGCCAAAGAAGCTTGAAATCCCGATTTGGTTGCCGAATCCCAGAATAGGTTTATGTACGGGATCTTGCAGGTCCAACGTGCGATTGTATCTGTGAGCTAAACTTCTCCAAGCTTCCCACCTCTCAGCCAGTCCTCCTTCAAGAATTCGGGAATATGACTTTAGCAACCAATGCCTGTTAACGGCATACGATCGTAAATAAAGCCAACTAGTTTGCACGTCCTCAGGTAGCACAAAGCAATGTGCTCTCGGATTGCCCAATTTCTTCCCAATAAGTTGCTTCAAACTCAATAAATTGTCGTATATCGGAGCTGTTGGACTTGCATAAGCCATACGTTTTGCAAGGTATGAGGCAACTTGCACGATCGATACATTTTGATTTGTTCTGTGAAAGCTATTTTCGGTGAGACTGCTGACTCTTGCAAACAGGCTGGGATAATATATTTTAGGCGATTTAATCTGTTGAAATGGGAATAGAATCTTGTATCCTGCGTACAGAAAACTTTCTATTGTTGTAAATGGTGCTGGCGGAATTACAACAGTTAGTGTGCTTACAATTCCTTCCGCATAGAAGCTGCAGAAAACTAATCCCAACAGCTGGATAAAAATTAGTATTTTCTGATCTTTCAAATATGGCGGCGAATAGCTTCCAATGAATGCCCCCAATAAATCCATTGCCTTTCTCAAGCACGACACAACTTTCCCCTTGATTTTGCTCGCAACCAGTTTTAGAAGAACGAGATAAGTGGTCATAATCATGAGCCATAGAGGTACAGAAAAGGAGTCTGTCCACGCTAGGAAATCGACATCATTGCCGTTATTTATTGCGTTTTCAGTGTAGCAGTAAATCAAACGATGTGTTGATTGGCTTGAATGAGCGAGTCCAGTAAGTATGTAATAATTATTTGAATAATTGTGGATTGCAAAATCAAGACCTCTCTCCTCTAAATGGATAAACTGTCCATCTATACTTGTGTCAACGGAATGGTATTCGTCTTGTGCTCGTATTCTGAGCGAAATGTTGTGAACTATTGACACTAAAAGCGTTGCCATAATTTTCCTACCGCAAAATCTAAATTCTTGGGATACTGGAGAGATTCGTAGACATGCCGTGCGATTGTTTCCGTAGTGACCGGGTTCAATGTATTTCCGAAATTGAAGATGCACCAGAGCGTCAATTTCTCTACCGTTGGCCAATCTGAACAAATTTTTATGAAGCGACTGTGGAGCAAGTTACAACTTAAGAAAACCGGTACTGAATGTTCCGAAACTTTTGTCAACGTTGCAGTAACCGTGACACATAATATGATATTTTGTGCATCCATTATGAGCATTATACTGAAGAACCAGTTTTAGCGAAGGCATATTTAGAAATGATTTTGGAAATTGTTTTTCAAAATAAGACGCATTGTTTTCACCCAGCGTCTTCTTTTCCGATATGAAAACAAACATGGTGTATGGGTGCATTGCGTATTGCCAAAATGTCCGCTGGACATCCTTTTCCCTTTGAGCGAACCCAAAAGGCACGATTATGAAATGGTTCGGTTGCGTGTGTTTGAAGGGAAGTGACATTTCCACCTCTTTGCTGTAAT
This sequence comes from Sinella curviseta, assembly GCA_004115045.4. Taxonomy (NCBI): domain Eukaryota; kingdom Metazoa; phylum Arthropoda; class Collembola; order Entomobryomorpha; family Entomobryidae; genus Sinella; species Sinella curviseta. The sequence goes on along the minus strand of CM023199.3, from coordinate 519,880 downwards.
TGCTAAGGACCATCGAGCGAACTCGATGAGACTGAAGATACAAGTTATCGGTGTCAAGCGAATGGAAAAATATTTCGTTATCCTCAACATTTGTATCAAGCATGCTGAGAAATGTGTTCAGACCTGTTTTTGATGAACACGATCCGAATGGATGCCATCCGTGGACTTGCACAAAATATGCGAAGCAGTATTGACGCAAGTAACGAGGGTGTGTAACCTTGCTTCATTTTATACAAAATGTAATAGTATTTAGAGTGATGTTCAGATTTCGGTGAGCCAAAACGTCTCACACCACCAATTTAAACTGTGAAATACTGTGCACAAAGCTTTGCTTTACTAGGGCTCAATTATATACGGTCTAAATAAGAAGAGCTTTTTACGTTTGAAAACTGGATTACAAAGAAAGCCACGTTAAGTTTGCTGCTATAGCTGAGTTGTTCTTTTGTATTATTAGAGGAATGAATGCCGAGCTGTCCGAGCGGAAATTTAAATTTAACACTTCATTTTCCAGCACTCGGACTACAGGTATTTTTAAACAGAAGGTAGGGTTGCTGACAAGGAGATACCAAATATCATAACGCCATAACATGATAGCGACAATAAGACTAGCTCATATAATTTGTTTTCTGTTCACAATTTCAAATTGCTAGACCAAAAATAAAAATTCATTAAAAAGGAAACGTATTAATTTTCCATAGTCAACTATAACCCTCATTCCTCTGTGTTACGAAAAAAATGCTTACGCAAACTGAGCGTCTCAAATACAGATATACTAGCCATCGATAGTTATAGCTAGATAGATAAAATCAAAAGCAAGGAAGTCAATAATCCCAAGCCCAAAAATACCCAATGGAAATATGTACGTATTTAAATACGGAAAACCGACTCGGATCTTTTCCTCAAATATAATTGCTTTCAAATGGTATTGGCATCACAGGCGACATCCTGTGAATCTGTGGAATAACTGAATTATGGACTTCAAAGTTTCATGCGTTTAATAAATTAAAATATTATAATACACAATTCTAGTGTGCGGCTTACTAGACTGTTGATTACATTTGTTGTTGACACAATGTAGTATGTTGTTGACAAACTAAATCATTCTTTTCATTCGTCTCAAAAACATTTAAGATTGATTTTGCTGCTGACATATTTTGTTACGAGGTCATGAAATTGATGAGTTTTACTTATAATTATCTTGTAATATATTTTCAGAATTTAGTAATGGGATTCCTTTTAGTTGCTTCCACATCAATTTCCGATGTCCAGTTTGATGATACTCGCTTATTATATGATATATGTATTTCTTTTAACAACGTCTCTACTGAAAGTGACAATGATATAACGTTTTTTCACTTATATACATAATTTAACACAGGTTCTAATTTTAATACAAATGCAATTAACGACAATCTGATAAATGTTCTGCTCTATACGTTTAATTAGAAACCAATATACGCATGCCAAAAATTGATGTCTCTGTACTTCCTTCCTGGTAATCATTCGCATTTTGTTCAAGGCTTCCAAATATATCATCTGGAGTACGTCATATAATTTCCTATTCATTTTAATCACAGCAACAGTTCCCTCTGGATATCTATTATTGTTCAACCATTGCACTTACATCCTGTGGTAACCGAATGAATTCACCTTCAAATGGGACAACAATTGTTAGTAAGAATGCAATTACATTAAATACAATTAGGGTATTTTTAGCGTGACCTTACATACGTTATGGCGAATCACGAAATCATTGTAGTTTCCTATTGCCATTATTTGCTTTTTTCTTGTTGTCAACGTAAGGAGACTAATGTTTGCTGAAAAGTGAAACAATTTTGACCTTTGAAAATATCCATAGAAGGGAAAGGGTAAGGCTGAATGACTTCTCTGATGACGTAACCAGCTGCACAATTGCATTGAAGGTAGTGACCGGAAAATATAAGCCAAACGGGAAGTGGATCGCTGAAGTAATAACAGCTTGGTACATAATACAATCCCGATATTATCTTAATGGCTAGTAACGAAATGCAAGTACCTAGTAGCCATTGGCATACATATACACTGTGCTTATTTAGACTCAGGTATAAGACTCTTTATCAAATCTGGAGTGACTAATTATTGGTTAAATGTCCTCTCAACATTATCTTTGTTTTGTAATAATAAGAATTTGAATGCGAATCAGCTTACCTATTTTTCTCACAACCTCAACATTAGTATTTGAAAATAACCTGCGGTAGCACTAAAAATGTGCTGAGCCGAAATGGTACCAGACGACGTCACGCTGTGTATGAATCAAGGTAGAAAGTGCAACATGTATCAGGTAAACAAAATCAAGAAAAATATTAGTAAATATTGAATCTTACTGCGTTAATGCCATTATCATCATAAGCTGCAGTGTTTGTTGACTCTCCAAACAAATATGGCAGTCATAATGAGGAATTATAAAACGGATGATGAAAATCGTTGTGCGGGCTTTTTGACCATCAGCATCGCTTTAATTTCGACATTCGTCTCAACGTTTATAAAAATTGTTTAGTTAACGACATTAGTGAATTCAATTAGCTATATTTCTAATTGAATGGAATTGTAATAATTGGACCAGCTAACAATTCAGCAATTTTTTTGCTGTAATATTTCATGAATAATGGGGACACCGGTTGTTACAATATTGTGGTTGGATTCAATTACTATGGAAGTCAGGTTATCTAACCGTATGCTTTGTTTTAGTGATAATGATGATGATTCGGTTAAATTCAATGATAATAAGTGGAAGGTTAATGGATGGAAAATATCGATAAGAGATAGATTATATGCAACGCAGCAGGGAAAATTATATATTCACGATTAATGCGAGAAATTGGTAAGGGTTTGGTGTCATTTTTGAGTTATGATACCTAATGATTTTGTTAAAATTCTGATTAAATTATTGAGTGTTTAATCACTAAATATATTGCATATAATGTAGTCTTACACGTAGAATGAGATGGAGACGTTGAATTTTGAATTTTATTAACCGTTTTTGAGTTAATACGACAAAACGTATTTTCGCGCCAAAGTTTCGAAATTTTAAAAATCGCAAGCCATCGCCATGTTTGTAATTTGTTTTGATATATGTGTGCCAAATTTCATATCTCTAGTTCCAAAACTGGACTGGACATCCACTTTTCAGTATTTTTGTCAATTTCTCACTAGTCGATACATATAAATGCTTATCCTTCTTGGGATTTAATTATCTAAAGGATACTAACAATTGGCTGATTTTTAAAAGAAATGAGAAGGTCGTGATATACCTTTTTGTTTTCAGGAAGACAAGCTCTTTAGAATAAATCATTCTTGAATGGAGGTCGTGGAAAAACTGACAAATTCCTTTTTATTCCCACGCTTGTCCACTCAGCATTTTCAGAAGATTTTTGCAAAGTATCACTGTTTGGACTTAAATTTAGAAAGGACTCCATCGTTGCGTAAGCATTTCAACAAATTCGTGTCACTATCTGGTGCTTGGTTTTAAAGCATATATATAGAATCCAACGAAAAGCGTAAAATTAATTCTTTACTACAAATCTGTTACCAACTGCCAATGTGGCGGCAGTTTTAAAACAGGTTGTTGCCTCTTGAGTTAACCTCGTGTCAATTTTGCATTTTGTACTTGCTATTGAATCGAAGACATATATTTCTAAGCTGAAGTACAAGCATAAACTTCACCGTCATTCAGAAGTTCTTGCCACGTTTGTTAGTTATTAGTAAATACAGATCAAATATTGACGAAATTCATTTTGGTTGAAATTGAATCTCTCAACCTTAAATTGAACAATTGAAAAAGTATAAGGTGACCTACTTAATCATAATGGAATATTACCCGGGTCACCACTTTTCTGGATACTTTTCAAGTTTCCTTTTCACTCTCAATTCCACGACAACTGACAACTAGTACGTACAGCCTTATTATTTACGGTCAGACTACACGACACTTCGTAATCACAAATTCGTCGAATAATTTTTAAAATTAACTTGCGTTACGCGTTACCGCTACCGTTATTGTCCAGAACTGTTTGCGTTGCCATTACGGGTATCGCTAACGTAATGGTAAGATAATCCCAAACAATATCTGAAAATTTAGCCCGCTGGTAAATTGTGCAGAACGTAATATCGCAGAAGGGAGCTTTTTAAATCGTACAGCGCGCCTTTTATTTTTTATTAAGCGGTATGTACGTATTTCATAATGTTTTTGGTGTAGCTAGTAGTTTCTAAGCAAATATTGCGACCCGAGTGCTTTTGGTCGTTTGGTGAAATTGGGGGGCCCTTTCGAATGTTCAAGGTGGCGTTTTATGTTTTACCAGCTGGCGGCGCCAGGTGGAATTAAGCCTTTTTAAACATAATACTAGCCTTTACTGTATAGTACTAATTCAGAAAATAGATTACCTCAATATAACGATATGTCGACGGAACTAGCGAACAACTGGGATTATGCTTTTATTCCCCTTAAAATTATGCTTTTTCAGTCATGAAATTATGCTTTTAAATGTTTTTGTAAAATTTGGTAAAAACTCACATATATTTGCTATTTGGGTCCACTTTGGGAGCTATCGTAATGCGTTTTAACCCTTAATTACTAATTACTAATTATCCCTGCTGACCTCCAAAATATCCCTGCTGACCTCCAAATATCTCTGCTGACCTCCAAATATATCTGCTGACCTCCAAATATATCTGCTGACCTCCAAATATATCTGCTGACCTCCAAATATATCTGCTGACCTCCAAATATATCTGCTGACCTCCAAAATATCCCTGCTGACCTCCAAATATATCTGCTGACCTCCAAATATCCCTGTTGACCTCCGAAATATCCCAGCTGACCTCCAAATATCCCTGTTGACCTCCAAAATATCCCTGTTGACCTCCGAAATATCCCAGCTGACCTCCAAAATATCCCTGTTGACCTCCGAAATATCCCTGCTGACCTCCAAATATATCTGCTGACCTCCAAATATATCTGCTGACCTCCAAATATATCTGCTGACCTCCAAATATATCTGCTGACCTCCAAATATATCTGCTGACCTCCAAACATATCTGCTGACCTCCAAAATATCCCTGCTGACCTCCAAATATATCTGCTGACCTCCAAATATCCCTGTTGACCTCCGAAATATCCCAGCTGACCTCCAAATATCCCTGTTGACCTCCGAAATATCCCAGCTGACCTCCAAAATATCCCTGTTGACCTCCGAAATATCCCAGCTGACCTCCAAAATATCCCTGTTGACCTCCGAAATATCCCAGCTGACCTCCAAAATATCCCTGTTGACCTCCGAAATATCCCTGCTGACCTCCAAATATATCTGCTGACCTCCAAATATATCTGCTGACCTCCAAATATATCTGCTGACCTCCAAATATATCTGCTGACCTCCAAATATATCTGCTGACCTCCAAATATCCCTGTTGACCTCCGAAATATCCCAGCTGACCTCCAAATATCCCTGTTGACCTCCGAAATATCCCAGCTGACCTCCAAAATATCCCTGTTGACCTCCGAAATATCCCAGCTGACCTCCAAAATATCCCTGTTGACCTCCGAAATATCCCAGCTGACCTCCAAAATATCCCTGTTGACCTCCGAAATATCCCTGCTGACCTCCAAATATATCTGCTGACCTCCAAATATATCTGCTGACCTCCAAATATATCTGCTGACCTCCAAATATATCTGCTGACCTCCAAATATATCTGCTGACCTCCAAATATATCTGCTGACCTCCAAATATATCTGCTGACCTCCAAATATATCTGCTGACCTCACAATATCCCTGTAGATCCTCCAAAATATCCCTGCTGACCTCCAAAATATCCCTGCTGACCTCCAAAATATCCCTGCTGACCTCCAAATATATCTGCTGACCTCCAAATATCCCTGTTGGCCTCCGAAATATCCCAGCTGACCTCCAAAATATCCCTGCTGACCTCCAAATATCCCTGTTGACCTCCGAAATATCCCTGCTGGTCCGAAATGTCCCTGCTGTATATGCGGACCAAAAATTTCCATTTTCAACTCCATTATGAATATTGAAAATTTGGACAAAATAAAAACGAATCGTTGAAGAGTTTGAAACTATTTCTCAACAAGTGCAGAAAAGCATATGACTCTCATAATGTGATTGATTGTCACCGTTGGACCTTACATACAGTTTCGGATAGATTTATCATTCCCAAAAACTTATAAAGATACATTTAATTATTGCTGCAATGGTCGTCCATGTAATTGTTCGTATGTTTAAAGGGCTTTTGTTTTATAATGGAAATGTTAGAAACACTGGAAGACCGAAATGTTAACAAAATATGCAGTGCAAACGAAATTTCGTTTTCACACAAATTGCTTATGAATCAAGTTGACTGATTGTTCTCCTCAGGTTGCTCATCACTTCCGTTTGTTTCTCAATGTTTCCATCGCACCTGATGAAAACAAGTTACTTTGTTGTTGAGAATGAACCGAAGTTGGCACAGGCGCTTTTAGAAAACTCACAATCAGTTTCCATACAATTTTTTTAAACACAAACGTAAAAATAAAATGTATGATCGAGGTAATTCGTGGCAACATTGATTTGTGTTTGGTGACAATGAAGCTACGACCCGAACGTAGAGAAAATAACATTTAGAAAACGAAGTAATAATATGAATGAATATTTATTTAGAAAAATTTTCTCATTGTCTCCTCGGGCATGGCCCATGGAGAAAACAACAATACATTACATTTAGAATTTACGTATATACTTGGTTTGGTATAAAATATATGTATGAACTATATATAGAGAATTTATAATAATATATAATATAATTTCCGCTTACGTTACATACTATGGTTCTATATCTTATTGATTAATGATATTAATAAAGATAAAATAAACTTTTAAAATTTAAAACTTTTAAAATGATACTTTGGTCGCACTTTCACATGGCTTAAAATTATTTTAGCTTAAACTCTAAGATTGACATTGTATACTTAAAATTATGATGTATTTTCTATTTTCCAACTTTGACTTACATTATGGTAACTATTGGTTGTTGTGTACATTAACATTCTGATTTGGGTCCTGTTGACCTTTGTTGAACGCAACAGCTAGCACAATATTCAAGTAATAATAATAGAATAATAGTGCGCTAAATAATTTAAAGGGGGAAACGGAATGAATTGCACATTATTTTCCACCAGTCTTACCCAGTTCTGTGACAGTAATTTCAGTATTACTTACAATTTATTGCACCCTTGCAAATGTGATATTATTAACTTATTTCCAATGGGTTGATTTCAGGCTGTGGTAAGCTGCCGTAATTTTAATGGGAGTGTTATGGTTCAGAAATAGACAAATGGAAAGGTTTTTAATAAATACAAATTTTAATTAATCACATTCACATCTTATTACCTGTTAGGTAATTTAGATCATTTTGTACCGTCCGAAGCTACAGTTTGTTATTAGTCTATTGTAAATATTATCCGGGGCACTTAATTCACATGTTTGGCTTAGCTGCCATTCAATAATTGTCGTCGGCTCTTTCTATTTCTAAAAGCATGAGATCATCAACTCCTACCGCCGGTTTATTGTTTGCAAACTTAAATCATGCTTACACAATTCGTAAACATAAACGGAGAAATGCTGCGAGACCAAAAGTAGTTACAATGGATACCGCTAGGTTTACAGCCCCGTTTAAGAAACACGGCCATACCGAAAAAAGCGCAATTTCCTGACTTGGGCATCGATGCCCACCATTTCTCTCCAGAGAGGCAGCTAGGCACCCGAGAGTTGGTGGGAAATATGTATAAGTGTCCAGGGATGCTACATGCAAAAAACGGACTGAATCTGTTAAATGGTTATAAGATGATAGCAAAACAAAATATATTAACCATTTCTGATAATACATACGTATATCTGATACAACAGACTCAAATGATGAAATTGTATTTAGCGAAACTACAATCTACAAATATTAAGTAAAGCATTCGTCAACAGGCACACACATTAATAAGCAATCTTTGATCTCAAATATTTCCAATGTCCACAACTGTACTTCTCGGCGACGTTAGACTACGACATCAAATGGCCTGATAACTAGTCTCAATATTTTATTGTTTGATGAAAAAGAAACTCTGTGATCAACCGTGTATGAGCATATGAATGGTAAATAAAATGACTACTCCAATAAACTGTTTGATCAGTAAATATATGAAATGAATTACGTAGACGATTATTTGTTCATATTACATTCTCTGTAATATTGGATATGTGATTTATCCTAATTATTCCTGAAGTACATGACCGATTGAATCCGTTTCTGACACTGCACTGCCAGAAAACTATTTATAATCTACAAGGAGTCGGATGGATTACATAGCATTAACTCTTGGCTCAAAACTGACAGTAAAGTTTGGGGGCTGACACACGCCAAATCTCTGAAATTTTGCACACCATCAGAGAATATCGAAGTAAATACACGTGCAAAATTTGGGAAACTATGGATGGCTGGTTTTCGAAAAATTCGAAAAACTAGATTTTCGAAGGAATTTTCCCCAACTTCCTTATGGCGTTTACCATGGAGAAACAGAAGGTAAGTAAGGTCCCTACCTGTCTAACATTTTTGAAACAGCCACTACACATGATAGCATCAGACCAATAGGGGGAAAACGATTTTTCGAATCATATGTACTTACAACAGGGAACTCTGTATCATGCTATCATGTGTCGTGGCTGTTTCAAAAATGTTAGACAGGTTTACAGGTTCAACCTTACTTACCTTCTGTTTCTCCATGGTAAACGCCATAAGGAAGTTGGGGAAAATTGCTTCGAAAATAAAGTTTTTCGAAAAGCAGCCATCCATAGTTTCCCAAATTTTGCACGTGTATTTACTTCGAAATTCTCTGATGGTGTGCAAAATTTCAGAGATTTGGCGTGTGTCAGCCCCCAAACTTTACTGTGAGAATTTGATGGCATCGTTCTTTACCAATATGCAGCGCCCTTTCCAGGTTTCCGAATGCCCCAGGACTGCATGTTTTCAAACCAAATACTTGCCTATGATGGTACTGATCTGCTCAATTAAACCAATTAGGTACACGGGTAGAAATTTTTACGGCAAGAAAATTGTCAAGTCGCTTTACTTTGTGAAGGCTTCTGAAAATTATGCACATGAGCATCACAAGCGTAGGAAAATATGAATGCTTCTTTTTGTTTCAACACAAGAAACAACCTATGGCATAATTCAAATGTGTAAAATTTGACAAGTATGACTTAAGTATGTATTTGACCAGATTTGCATGTTTGCGTAACGTAAGTAGTTTTCTAAAAGTTTTGGGAAATTGACATTTGGCAGTCTTTGGGAAACAGATCAAGTCCACCGTCGTCACTAAAATCCGGGCGCCATTGAGCATATAAAACAGTGGGAGGTGGATCTTCGGCCAGATTAGGCTCGGGGTTAATTGCGTGACATTGTCAAAAAGTTTGACTGAAAATGAGGTGAAGAAATGTAAATTCATTAAATAAGAAAAGCTCAACCGAAATAAAAGCGAAAAATATATTAAGTGGATTTGTAAAAAGGACCGAAACCTTTCACAGCTACGGTCCTTAAAATTCCTGCATTTATAAAGTTGTGTTCTACATGACGAACACAAGAGACGAAACCGGAAAAGCCAAAATTGGTAGCACAAACTTTAGTCACTTTCAGGTGTCCAACGGAGTAATATACTAACTAGGTACACTTTTGAAGTGTAAGTCGAGATCAGTAAAACAAAGTGCAGATTGTAAGAAAATTTTAAACGGGGAATCGGAATATGTACATTATTTGCTGTAAAACTGATGTAAGAAAGTAGCACTTGAAAATAAGTACTACTGAAAGTTGTGATTCCAGTTAAATTAAACGCAAGAAAATATCAGATCTTATGCGTAGATTTGAAATATGAAATCCTATTTTACTTTAAAAGTTAGTTGCTCTAGCTTTTTAATTATTTACTGCGGACAAAAACCGTCAACATTTTTGGATTATGCTCATACGATTTAGTTAAACTGTATATGATTTGGTTCAAAAATACTCAGTTCGAATTCTGATGTACTCATGGACAGACTTGGGTGGGTTAAAAGTGGATGTCTTGGGTTAAAAGTGAGTTTCACTCCAAACAGTTTTCATATTCTGATTCTACGTTCAAAGTTGCCCTAAATTAAATATTCGATTTTCGTGAACTCGACTTGCATTTCAAAAATGTACCTTGTGAGCTGGACACATATTTCCAGCTTGGATTGAAATTGATTGTAGAAACCGATGAAACGTGAATGGAGACAATAATATTCATTGACACTGTCCATTACGGTACTGTATTTTCGATTTCCATGATTAAGATTGAAACCGTTGATTGAAACCAAGAAAACGGATCATTCGCCCCAGACAACGATTTTCATAATTTAGGTGACTTAATCGAAAGCTCGCAAATGTTTACTGTTGAGTATAAAATGATGAGGCTGTTGATCTTCCCATCCTGCAGTGAAAATTAAATTTTGTCATTTGAGCAACCGGATAAATATAGTGCTAGTAATGTGACATAAAATTCATGTTGACGGGACATAACAATTTTCTTTAATTTCTTCCACTGTAAGCCAGGAAATACGTATTTGGAAGGGTGGGCAAATTTTCTCCTCATGAGCCTCAAATGTGCATGACAACTTCACAACTCATTAGCTGCTGCTTCAATTGCAAACCATTTTATCAAATGTTATTAATTTATCGATAAATTAATTGGACCATTTAGCTACCTTTCGGGCTTAACCGCCGTTGAGTAGTTGTCTTCACGTTTTTCCATTTATTGCTCGTGAAGGTGGACAAATCATTCCTGCGGCTATCTACACTTATATAGTAAAACTGGCTGTTAAATAACGGATGTGAATAGAATTTTTGGTCCATACAAAATTATTGTTCTATAAACCCACAAACGCCTACACGAAGTACCTTTTATAGATATTTATTGGATCATACACTAGCATTACAACAACTGGTGCCCTGATTGTACATCCAATATTATAACAAGATATTGCCGTACTCACTCATTCAGAATTAGGTTATGGTAATACGTTTGCAGACGAAATGCAAAACAGCTTGTTTTAGAAGTGTATGGAGAGATGAACAGACTCTGCCGGGACACCTGGAATACACATTCCATCAACCTGTCAACATTTGTTCCCTTTACGTTAAGTTAGTTGCAAGTGTCTACTCCTGAGAAAAGTAATGAATAAAGGTCTCCATCGTCACCAATTTTCAGGATTTTCAAATTGCTGTTACGAGGAGCTATAATGCTATTGATAATTATAGAACAAATTTGCGTTTCAGAAATTGCACTAAATTTTGTAAAAATTTGTTTGAAAAAGTAATTAAGTTTTATTTCTGCACCCTTCTGAAGATTGTAATTTGAAATTAGTTTCATTTTGTGACGGCATCTCGACGACACAGTTTCCATGCCTTTATCATCCCTCCCCATCCATTACCGGCGAATTATTTGGTAGATTACTTTTGCACATATTCAAAATCCAAAACGCAGGCCACAAGCAGTTGCTGCCGTAAGCATATTTTTCATTAAAAAACGATCAAATTTCCGTTCTATTGAGCTCTAGAAAAACAACGTTGTAATGTGGGATGTACTTAGCATATATCCACCGATCCTTATCGCCGCTGATATTACATTTCAAAATTTAATTTTCTCTCCAAGCCATCTTAAAAATTGAATTTTCCACGCGCTGAAATGGATTACAGTTTTTTGGACAGCTATATGAAAATTGTAATCGTCGGTCTCTCTTTTAACTGCAAGGAAAACTGCGCATTATCGTTAAGTACAATCCCGCTGGTTGTCTACACCGATTTGTCAGCTACGTTATGCAAAATGCTGTGATCAATGCAGAAAGATGCACTTACATAAACCGTTGCGTCCTATCTACCTGTATGCTCAGAGTATATTTCGTGCTGCGATAAAGGCCTCCGTGATAAAATTATTGATTAATGATTGCCTATCCAACAACAAATTATTTAATAGCAGCGAGAACAGTATCGCCTCGTATTCAAGATTGCTATACATTTCTCCGTATTAATGATAAGATTGAAATATAGCAGAAAGTTCAAAAACTACCGCATCTCAACGGGATTGCTTTCGTTTCGAGATATAGTCAACAGAAATAAGTATTTGATAAACTCAAATTAAAAATGGGAGCGAACCTTATAAAGGTGGGGCAAAAGGTTCTAGTTTTGCTGCTAACAATTGCATTTCAGCATATTCAGGTAGCACATTTGACACGGGAAATTTTGCGAATCGCTCTCGGAGATATCTTCTCAACTTTGAACGAAAATATTAATCGTTTTGAAATAACCTTCCATTCATTTGGACATAACGAAATGAGTTTCGAGTCCGCAAAAATTCGCTGCATGATATTCGGCAGATTCTACAGAAATCGGATCGGCAGATCGTTTCCGTTCCGCCACACCCAACCTTCCCACGTAGTAATGTTCCCTCTCAACAATAACCTTACAAAACAGGATGATTTATTCATTAGCTTCAAGCATTTTCTATTGCAAACGAACTCAATCCTACTCAGTGTTCAATGGGGGAAAATGCGGCCGAAAATTCTAACAGGAGTTCAAAATTTTCCCGCGCTCAAACTACTTGTCAGGATCCACAACGTATCAAACGTCCCGAAAATATGGAATTCCATGATTATTTGCAACCTTTATTGCAACCCTGTAAAAACGCTTACATTCTTTAAGGAAAGTTTCACCGAGCTGCTTTTAACTCCACTAGTGGTCCACAAAAGATATTTTGCAAATTCAAACAGCCGGACAATTAATACCGTATTGAGTTTTGCATTGACCAGCCAAAGTATTTATAACCAGTTTAGAAAATCTCCGTTTATATGTAACGAATTTCTTTCCATGATCAAAAATCTCACAACTTTCAAATTTTGCGATAGCAATATAATGAGTGCGATTGTGCTAGCACAATTTCACAACATTTCCTTGAATATATTTAGCAGGAGGCATATGCGTTGTCTAAATCTGAATGAAATAGGACAATATATTCTAATTGATACAGGATATAATGACTACTACAAAATGTCCCTCTCCAAAAATTACTGGAGATATTCCAGCTTCTACTTCTCTAGGAATATTAAGTGGGTTTTAATTTATTGTCTCAACATTGTGGAACTAAAACAAAGTAGCATGATTTAGGCGTAGACGGAGTCGTTTTCTCTTGATTCATGGCTACTAATTCTGGCCACATTTCTGTGCATTTTTGTGTTTACTAACCAAACTGCGAATTCCAACCGGATATCAAAAGTTAGGAGATTCTTGGACTTATTTGGTACCTTGATGATGAATTCTGTCCCATTGTACTGGGGCAAATTCAAATTTCTGGTTGGCATTCACTTTCTCAGTTTCCTTCTCTGCAATTGGTACTCGAATGGAATCGTAAGTACTCTAACTGTGTACACTCCTTCTACTCCATTTGAGTCCATGAAAGCGTTGATAGAAGGGGGTTACAAGATTCTCTGGTGGAACACTCTGCAGGACACACCATTGGAGGACTATGAATACGATTTTAAAAAACGAGGCATGTTAAACGCTCTTAATAATAGCTTTGTCAATATTAAGAACGAAAGTGGGTTGCATATTAACGTTCCAAAATACCTGCTAAGAAAATGTGCCTTCCAAGCTGCCTCAAGCAATGCATACAATATGATGTTGTATTTCGAAACTATGGTTGCGGGTACTGCAAACGATGCCAAAATCCAATGTTTTGCGCTATTGAGGGATGCGTTAAAGGAAAAGATTTGGTTCGCAGAAATAT
>CM023199.3:294424-505916 GCA_004115045.4 Sinella curviseta | reverse complement strand
CAACAATACACATGTTATTGACGATGTAATTAATACCTAATATATTCCAGATATATATTGTACATATATCAAAATCACCTGGGACTTTATTAGAAACATTTGCTAAGACGTTTACTTTAAACGGCGTCAAAATGTATAAGGAAAAGGGAAATTCAACTCTTATTGCTATCGCCAGAATCTATGGCTATAAACAACAAGTGATTAAAATGGAGCATTAAAATACGACAACAAAACATTTCCGTGACACTTCCGCCATTAGCCTTTCCTGTACACAGCATTTCAGATGTTATTTCAGAAATTGTTAGCCGAAATAATTGAGTAAAGAAAAGTTCTTTAATCCGTCATTTTATAAAGTCCAACTTTTCAAACGTTACAGACAACTACCCGGTTAGACTAAAATGGCTAATTATCTGCAGGAAACAATTGCTGACGTGAAAGTACCACATCACACATTTGAATGCATTCACCACCCATCTCACAATTTCAGCACACTTTCAATTTCCACATGATAATAAATGGGCAACTATATCTGATTGTTACATGAAAATAAACTAAGGGCCAATAATATAAATGAGTCGTTGAAGGGGCAATTGATATCTTAACAAAGGTGGCTGCATTAACAGAGGTATCCATTCTTTTCATCCAAAGTTTCATTTTCTTACTTTCACCATATTCATGAAAAGCTCTTGGCTCCAACTTAACAAACAAACTGCTTGAAATAGTTAACATTAGGATTGTACATTAATACATTCTCCATGTTTGCAATGGCAATAGAGACAATAAAAAGATTGTCCCGGAGTGCGTCTCATAAAAGGCAGTACAGATATGAATTAAACAGTGTATTTTGTGTAAACGCCAAAAATGTGTAAATACGACAAGACAACAAATCGTAACCTTACAATTAGAAGGAGTCACGCGGGAGAGGAAGAAATAAAGGTATTCATTATTGTAGATTATGTTTACACTTACAAAACTACTATTATCTGTCTCACAGACTCTTGCCGCAAACCAAAGTTTAATGATTACTTTTGTATGCAACAATCCTATTTTGCACCAGTTCCATAAAGAAATATGAGATTAAATAATTGATTTTTTCGAAACTAAAGCACCATTTTTTCGTCTAATCTGCTAAGCCAATAGGAGCGAATTCGGTTTCATTTATCTTAACCGGCGGCGTCATGAGTTGCATGCTGTCTTTATGGAATGAAATGGCCAAGTTACCTAATCCAAGAAATAAAACAAGAGCAGCCCGTGAATATCGGCTCATTGTAAGTTCAATTTAAAATGTTGGTTATGGTCGGTTTGAAGTTTCTCCTTTTTCCATAAATAGGTGTTAACTACAATTCAACTGAAGTGCACGAAAGCTCCAACAACATGCGAGTCAAAATTAGTTTCAACATCCTGTCAACTTGAAGAACCAGAATATTAAACTAAATAGCAGCTAACTATATGTACAATGGCATTATGCAGCTTCTAAAATCAACTTTAGAGTGAAATGATTTCAGCTTTCTGTCTTTCAAATTAACTTTATAATCTATTTGCCATCTTTATCATCCGACTATTGCTGTCTATATTTGGAACTGTTCCTAATCATAAATATAAAAGTTACGTTTCATTTATTGAATTTGCTCCATATCATCTGCCTATTCTATCCACCTAATAAACGCAGTAACAGCAGAAGTCAGTAGCGCACAACAGGCAATACGCACGACTTTCCAAATTCTGAAAAATGCTTCAATAGACCTTAAGGTAAACAACACAAGCCAATATCTCTCTACAGAATTTGTCGCGATGTGTCTAGTCAAGTTTTGTAAACCATTTTCACTCATCTTCTTTATTGTGCTTATTGAAAAGCATCGGAAAACCAGAATTTCCGAACCATAGTTTGGTTATTTAGAAATTTTACCATCGTGGAGCCCAAATAAATTATTTTAAACCAACTTTATCGATTTCTTAATTATTACTCGACTTATAAAACACATGATAATGTAAGTTTGATAACAAAATTTGCTACTCTGCTTACGTCATATCTTTTCTATAGCTCAACTAAACCAACGTTAAAAAATGAAGAAACCGGTGTCATCGTTGTCAATAAAGACTTGTATTGCGCATCGCTCTCATTCAAGTAAAACGGGGATGACTGATGGTTTTGCAATTCAATCATAAGTACTCATTTTAGAAGTAGTGGCAAAGATACGATTTCTGTCAAAAACGGTAATTAAGCAGACACCCGAAGAATGCAAATCGTCAAATGACATAAATGGTTAACATCAAAAATTAATTTCATTCCAACTTCAGAAAGGAAATACGATTTTGAAACTGGATTACAGGAAGCCAAGAACATCGTTAAACTTGATGTATCCCAACACTTTGTGCTTATCCGAATACAAATACTCAATTGTTTACTAGAGCGCCGTTTCACAGCTTTCCTTATCCTTGGGCCTTAATTCGAATGTTAGGTTAGATTATTCGTTGCACGGTTAGCATGTTTCAAGAGTTATGAAATAACTTAAAGTTAGCCTGCTAAAGAGGAAAGGAATTGTTCCATTTTTTGTCATAATTTTGAAAATCTGAACGTAATTAGAAAACGTAACAGCCATTAACTACTATGGAATAACCCAACCCGGTCTATTCACTTTCATGTAGGAAGGAATACAGTATTTACCTGTTAAGGGCTAAGAAATATTGCTTTTCATTGAATGACTACCCGCACGACAATAAATCTGAAAAGATACAACTAAATGGCAGAGTGCTTGAAAACAATCTTAGCAAATCTTATTAGATTTAATGAGTGATTTTAAGCATATCCAATATATTTATGTTCCTTATCGGCCACAGTTGTCTAAAGAAGAACTTTCCTTGTCTAACCGTTTAATAAAATGGTTGCCCAGAAATAAAAAAATGCAATCTCGTAAATACTTGTTCCAAAGAGAGAAACGAAGCGATCAATAGTAGTGTGACGTCATTTATAAATTCAAAATGCATTGCATTAAATTGCAAAGCCTTTTTTCAGAAACAACATCGCGGTTATATAGAAAATCGTAAACTATTCGTTCACAAAATGCTCTTGATCAGACTATTAGACTGCAACGTCAGTTGAACTCAACTTGACTCTCCAATACGACTATAACAAGCTAAATCATGTAGTCATTAGTTCTATTTTTATTCTTTAAAATAAAGTTAGTTTATTTATGTTACTGGATAACTGGAGGATAGTACGCTTAACTGAAGCCATTACCGTTCATCTCTATACTTGTTCGAAGCCTGTAGGTACTTTATTGAATAATATGCACGACTACTTCTGCAATTTTTTTTTGGTAAAGCCGAATAATTTAGACACAGATCCACTTGGTCCACCGGTGATTTATTAATTTCATTTTATCTTGCTAAATTAAACTTAATGACAAATATTGGAAAAATAGTGGGTTAAGAAGAGGCGGAATGTAAAGCGTGGTTGTTGGAAACAAGTTAATGATTTTTTTATTAACCGGCTGAAGCCATTTGACACAAACAAACGCGTGCAGATATCCCGAGTGAATCTGCTATAAAATAAAACACAAAGTTGGTCGCATATGTCCTATTTGAAGTTCACGTTATGCTGCAGACCTTACCTTGAGATGCGAACTGTGGTAACCGTTTAAACTATATTGATTTACTGTAATCGAAAGAAAATGTTCGCTTTTCATATGGTTCTTAAGATTCTCTTTTGAGTGATTTCATTCATTACGATTTTGGAATATTTTTCTTTACTTTTTTCAGTAGCATTGGTTCTAATTTCTAATCATAGGTCATTCGAAAAACTTACCACGCTGGAGCTCTGTTAATTTGATCCGAGATACTAGTTTATGAATAACTAGTACGTCCGATTATACAATTCAGCGCTGAAACAGTTTAAGTGACAAATAATAATAATTTATTCAATTGTTCCCCAAATATAGGGCATATTACACCAATGATAATAGTCATAAGTATATACATTACAGCGGTAGATTATACCTTATACATATTTTTCATATCATATATTATAAGAATCATATCAATAGCTTAAGAACATTTCTATTACTTAAACTTTAGCATTATTTGAGTAACAAACCCTTTGGATTACATTGTCTATTGAGGAGGCTATACACTCACTAGCATAATCGTCAATCAATTCAATGTCATTGATTTGCGAAGATAATATATAACTATATAGAGATTTGTTGAATATAGGAATAGATTTAACATTCTTTTTTATATTAGCTGGTAGTGCATGCCATGATTTTACACTTGAGTACTTGAACATACATTCACCCCACATTGATTTAGGCTGGAATGCTGGTGATACATACCTTTGTGACCGTGTTGCTTTTGTATCATTAGTGGATAGATCTAAGTAGTTGTAGAAGTAATCACCACTACTACTATGCATGATGGTTTTGAACATAAAACTTACTAGGTTATATTCATATAATTGGGGACTGTATAACCATTCAAGATCAAAGCATATATCTGAGCTAATTGAGTCAAACTTCCTTTTCTGTAATACAAACCGAGCAGTGGTTTTTATAATCTTGTTGATTTCACTGTGAATTTTCTTATTACTTTTACGCATCCAAACTATACTAGCATAATTAATATGTGAGAGAATGTAGGCTTGAGCTAAGGTTTTACGGTTTACACTTGAGGTGACCTTTTTTAGTGAGTACAGCCTGGAGAGTGATGCATAGCATTTTTAGTGACGTGATTTAAATGTTCATTAAATGTTAAATGTTCATCAAGTACTACACCAAGTAATTTCATACTCTTCACCTGCTGAAGGTTAATACCGTCTAAAGTAAGATTAACCTGGGATAAATGTTTTAAAGTGGCTTGTTTCCCCACAACCATAAAATGAGTTTTGCTAACGTTAAGTTTGATGTGATTGTCATTTAGCCAACTAACTATATTAGTCAAGTCATATTCCATTGATTTCACTATGTGCTCCAAGTCACAGGGTCTGCCACTAATTACCAGAGTGCTATCGTCAGCAAACATAAAAGTACTAGAGTTCATAATGTGCAGGGGAAGGTCATTAATCATAAGAGAGAATAAAATTGAGGAAAGGGCACTTCCTTGAATCACTCCTGTTTCAGTAAGTTTAGTTTTTGACTTTTTAGGTGTGTTATTAATTAAGCACTCGACGTATTGCTTTCGTTCAGACAGAAGAGAACGGAATATTGGGTGGTCAATACCATAATCTGCTAATTCATATAATAGTATGTCCCTGTCAACTTTGTCAAAGGCTTTTTGGAAATCAAGTGATAATACCATACATATCCTATTTTGATCAACTGGTTCATATAAAAGGTCAGTTAAAGCAACTAATGCGTGTGTTGTACTCAATTTCCTTCGGAACCCGAATTGTCTATTTGTGAGAATGATATTTTTTTCAACAAAATCAGTTAACTGCGTCATAATGCATTTCTCAAGTATTTTAGTTAAAACTGGCTGGATGCCTATAGGCCGTGTTTCGTTTGGGCTAGTTGGAATCTCAAATAAGATAACTTCGTGTGTTTGTTGTATGTTTGGTCATTCTAACGTACAATTAAATATTTAATTTGTATCAGATTGAAGGTAACCGAGAAATTAATTGGATAATACAGGGTCATCATGAAAGGGACAACCAAATTTTATGGTGGCAATGTTCAGAACAGTAATGCACAAATATCGTTACCACTTTCTTCCTCGGCGGGAGGAACCTTACAACTTCGTTGAATTCGCATCGTGGCCATGCAAATAGAAATTTGGGCCTCAATAGATGTACTCTAGTAAAAGCTTCGGTATGTTCCCTTGTAGCCCAACCAAACCGTCCGAACGAAAAATGAAGTTATGAAATATATTGGAATGTGGATTTGGTAAAAACTATTTTTTGGTTCTCTTCAACTTAGGTTCTGTATTTTCGACCAAAATTAACAAACGCTAATATTCTAATTTACACTATTCTAATTTATTCTAATTTATTTAATAATTTTGCGCATTTGATACAAATTTCGTTAACCAACAATTTAATTTTTAGCGCATTCAATGGAATTTGTTTGAATCCGCGTCGTAATGTGTCATATTGCACATTACTTTTGCCAAGGGATTTCATACGTGCTTGGGAGACTAGTCAGGAACAAAACAAGTTAAGAAAAACGTTGAAAACTGCCATCATTTGTTATGAACTAGGCTTCAAGAAAAATCGAAACGTGACAGAGCATTTTCTGTTCCATACACTATTTAGAAAATCCCACAAAACGAAGTCTCGATGAAATATAATAATTGTATTTGCTCTCACTCAATTGGCTGTTCATATTTTTGTTTGTGTCTGCTGTCGTACTGTAATACATTCTGAATATAAGGTTCGAAATTAAAATATTTCGTTTAATTGTAAACTTTATTTTTAATAAGGACGCGTTGACCATAATATACGTATGATTTAAAATGCAAAATGTTAGGAATAAGTGGAATGTCTGTATTTCCGAAGTTCTGAAAATTATTATCATTATTGTGGGTACCATTACGACAATAAAGAATTATATATTATCGACATCATATGCCATAATGTACGATTGGCTAGGTGGCTTACATTGGAAACTAAATTAATGTACGAAAGTTTCATATTTGGGCTCATCATGTACGCAGTCTATTTGATTTCATTAAACCACCGTCGCTACCAAGTCCGGTTTCAAATCAAATAATCCTAGACGATAACAGAACATTTGTTCAATTTGGCAGTGGTTACCACGATTACTTTTACAACAACTGCAAAACATTAATTTTCGTCCGATAGGAATCCACAAGAAAATTAAGTATATATTTATGTTTACCTTGGTTACATCGATAATAATTGTGAATCCCCAATATATTTAAAAGGTTGATTTTTAAATTAAATGTACAGATAACAACCTCATCATATTCATGTAGCCGGCAGTTGGATTATATCTGATGCAATAACTAAATCTGTTACTCTGTGCAAAAAAGTGTCGTAGCATTTCTAGGTAAAGATGAATACATTTTCTTAACTCAATTTCAAATTGTATTAATTTTATATCACCTACGCATTATAATTACTGCAATACGCAATCATGTAATAAATGTCGTTAAACGGCCTGTTCTATTGCTTGAATATGTTCCCCAAAATCTAATTTACTTTATAAATGTCGTCAAAGTATGACGATCAAACGATTGCAAACTTTGTGCTTTTGAATGGCATTGTTTTTTCCTCTGGTATCAGCTTTAAAAATATATATCACGCAAATATAAACGGAAATGAAAAACTGAACGCCAATTAGTATACCGTGTACCTTAACGCACGCAAAGCGGAGCGTACGCTTGTTTGCATATTTTGATCGCAAATGTTATCCAAATTGATCTGAATGGGTAGATGCGTCGAAGAATTCACAAGAATGCAATCGAAATATGCTATTGGGTGTGATAAATTATGAACTCCAGTCTCTTATAAGGATGAGGAAAGCAATGGTGGCGTATCACAAGGTAAAAACTCGACAATTACCTAGGTAGATAAAGTCTGTTTTAAAATTTAAATTCTTGCAAGTCTTTGCATGGTATTTCGAAGAGATACGTTATCTTGACCATCAGGAAAGTATCCAAGTGGTCAACACACAAGGAAAACTCCACAAATTCCTGGAAAAATCAACCAGTAATAACTTTAAATTGGATTTCCTCAGATCTTGACGACATTCGACCATTATCTCCAACCCACTTATCCATAAGTATTCTACAATATCGTGATTGGCGTAAATGCACAAACAAATTGTAAGTGGCAGAATCTTCGCACAGAGAACGTACTTTCCGTTTTTTCGGTAATATTAGGTAAAAGTATATCTTAATGGAGTAGAGTTGATGCGATCAACAGAATGACTGAGCAAGAAAGCTTACGTATTGCCAGTTACACGATGGAAGAGGACCAAACCAAATGTTTCCACAATATTTTAGCTGTGAACAAGAAAGCATAAAGAAAATTAAGGGTTACTGACAAAGGTTAAGGGTTGTCAGAGTAGTGTGTCATTAATCTTGGGGAACAGATATTAGCATAAGTAACCAAACCAAATAATGCTGAAACTTTTCTAATAAAATATATACAGTGTATTTGCAAGTATGCGCGCTTCCAATCGTCAAAAAATTGAATTTCACAATTCGATGGGGATGTTCAATTTGTGCTTTACTGGCATAAAAATGATAGTCAAATACATATCTAATATGTTATTTCGGCATCAATCACTCTTCCCGTAGTACACCTTACTAGTTTATTACTATTTTTATCGAAGATTTTATTTACTACTACATATTTCCAAGAATAAATACAAATTCAAAATTTCATGCATTTTATAATGAATATATTTTCAGTCCCTTTCGTTACTCTAATATTCCTTAAAACATATTAATTTCTTATTTTATTCGTCGTCGTCGCCAATTGAAACGTTCAACATTTGCATTTTATTTCGAACAAGTCTATGCAAATCAGGTGGCCCGTTAAGCAGCTTGGTCAATTTTTCGTTATCCAAGGATCTCAACAGCACTGGTGATTTCTCTATCAACATTTTCGCAATGTCTTTTTGATTTTTATTCACTGCTAAGTGCAATGCGGTCTCGCCATTGTAATTTTTAGACAAAACATCTGTCCCACACAATATCAGCTGCTGAATAAATTCCAAACTGTATCCCTTCTCAATGGATCTGTGAATGACTGTGCCACCATTGTTATATTTTGCGTCAAAGTCTGCACCGGCATCTTTGAAGATGTTCATGAATTGGACTAGAGACACTCCAAGAACTTCGACTGCACGAAGAAGAGGTGAATGCCCGTCCATATTGACGGAATTGAATAATGCTTTGGTACAGCCGTTTTGCATGAAAAATAATATGTATAGAGGATACAAAATCATATAAGGTTCATATGGAAAACATGGATCGTGACGCGGTAGAGGATGCATGAAATGTAAGACGTTGTTTTACTTGTTGTCTCTAGCAAACACGTTGGCCTTGAGCTCATTAACAAAACAATTCATCAAATACAGAACCTTGTACATATTAACACCAACGTTTGGAAACGTATCAGGCGTCTCTGGATGCAGCAGTAGTAGCAATGGCGTTCTTCCCTTTTTGTCTCTGAGTTCAAGCACGGATCGATCCTTATTTGCTACAAAGCGTAGAAAGTTTTCCATGTCTACTAGCTTGGTGTCCAAATCACCGGGAATCATAGTGAGGGAAAAATAATAGTGGATGCCCTTGACAACCCAATGTAGTATCCCAAATCCATTTTCGTCACAAGCGTGATGTCTCTGCCAACTATTGGCTCCAAATTGCGGATGATTATCAATAAGATATTTACAAAAATCTTAGCGGTTCAGTTCCAACCCAGATATGAAAAGAGCAAACATCTCTGATTCTGATTTTAGTATCAAGCTGTACAGATTTTTGTATTTTAACTGATGTAAGGCATAAGAGAGAGGAGCTCGTTCAGAAAGAATTTGGCCGGACACAGAAAATGAACTTAGCTTTGGCATCATATCTTCGAACAGAGTTTGAAATTTGAAAGATCCTTCCAGTGGATATTTTGCCAGCAGTAAATTTAGAAAGTGGCATACTGTTGGCAGCTTCAGCTCACTATATTGCAACATTCTCTGAAAAGGCAACGTATGAAGATCATTCTTTATAACTTCTAGCAAATCATTCCAGAGAAAGCGTTGAAATGTAGGGTCATCACTTGAAATGTGCAGAAATTGTTCATTCAGGACTTTGCAGACAAAAAGGGCCACAAGAAATTCCGCAAATGTTCTATGGCCAAAACTCATTGGATGTGCGTTTTGCACGATACCCTGCTCCAGAACTAAAGAAATTAGCTGGTCACGTAAATCTGTGGTTATTAGAAGTTGATTGCAAAAATTATCAGCGACGCCATCAGAGAAGATTAATTTTAAGGCTAGGCACATATGTGAGCGCCGAATTTCATTACGAATTCCAGTGACCAGGAAATCGTGCATGGAAAGTTTCAAAAGCTGTTTCTTTTCTCGAAGGTACACCTCCAGCTTTCTCTCAAACAGTTGCTCGTACAAGCTGAGCATATTTTCATTTACATTTCTTTCCAGTGTGAAGTCACCCTCAAACACTTTCCTTTCATAAATCTCAGCTATCATTCGACACTGCTAAGGAATGCCTGCCGTTTCCTTTTCCTCCGGCAGTGGAATTTTCACACATGTTTTTGCAAATTGTTTCAACTCATCAAGATTAAATTGTCTCTCGCCACTGGCTTTGTGATCATTTAAATATCTTATCCAGTGGGATGTTAGGAATGCCACTTGTTCCTCTTCCGAATAAGGTTCAAGTTTATAGCTCAAGCAACCAAACCGACCACGTACGGTTTCTAACATGTGATCACGCAGGGTTGCCTAAATTCGCACTGCCGGAATATCATTGCGAAATATTTCCAGTGTAGTCAATGCATGCTCCCTCTGATTATGCTGAACCTCATCTAGCCCGTCAAGCATAATTTCAAATTTCATTTTGAGCGAATCTTTCTGCTGGAGCAAGTTTTCTAAAATATTTTTTTCGAAACTGTTAAAACAGGTTAAATCTAAAATGGCCGAAATTGCTGAACTGCTTTGAAGACCATTTGATGAGCCGTTATAATTTGCAACTTTCTCAATGAACTCAGGCATGCCAAGGAATAAAATGACTTTCCCGCTTGCGACCTTAAGTAATTTGTTAGCTATACTAATTAACACACGGGACTTGCCCATTCCCGGCTCGTCAGCAATAAAAATAGTTTTCTCAGATTTCCAATTACATGTGGCAAAATCTACAAAGGCTTCCTCCCTCGTCAACCCTTTCTCCCGAGCCGCTTTTGTGAATGCGTAGTCGGGGAAAAGCCCGTATGAGGCAAGCCACCGGAATGTGTCCTCGTTCATAAAACGCAGGAAATGAATTCCTTTGTTCTTGGTAAGGCCATTAATTAATTCTGCAAATTTACTCTGATCCTCAGCAGCATTTTGAAGAAGAACGATTCTTTCGTTTGGGAAACTTTCCAAAACGTTTCCTAACTCAGGTATGGTCTGAACTACTGTTATCGTTTCAGAACCACATTTGGTCTGCAAGAGCTTCAAGGCAGTATTTGACACAATAAAAATGTCATCTTTTGGGCGCTCCCGAAGCACCACTGAATTTAATAGCTCTCGACTATAAAATTGTCGTTGAAGGTATTTCATGTTTGCTCAGTATCACGTGCTGCTTCTTTTTCAAAATTCTATTAATTACATCACAGTCTACTTCTTCAAATAGGTCACCTCTTATGAAGGAGCTTTCAGGTACAATATCTTTAAAGTTAATGACATTATTTTGTAACGAAAATTCTCCATAATCGACAATGGATTGACGTATTGGCTCACTCAACTCTTCCCACGTCACGGGCTTATCCTTAATTTCAAAATGGATTGTCTCTGAGATAGATATTTGTGAGCATTGACTGAATTTGAGCCTTGTCCTTCTCTCTGTGCTCCTGATTTTCACTTGCAAAAATTACTAACTTTCTCGGAGGGCCTGACTCGACCCTAGAGAGTACATATATTATTGAATTTATATCTAATTCGTTAACATTACTACTAATAATTACAAACCCAGAAAATATTTCATTGCTTTCGTTCACATAAGGTAACACCTTATTATCTACCAATACCTTGTTTCCGTCTTTCCGGTCATACCACTTTACATCCACTTGGTTTTCTGTCGCAAGAATTTCCACCAAGAAGCTCCCGTCCAACACACTCTGGAGCAAATCTGCACGGAGTGTTCCAAATTCTACGGTCCATTTGGTTGTGCTGTTCTCGAGGGAATAGCGTTGTAAATTTGGCCTAGATATACACAATACAATTTTGGAAATATGTTAATACAATAATTTTAATTTAATCATATAAACAACATATGAAAATAACCTTTCTCTAAATGATGTTGTAGGACAGAGTAGAGTAAGCTTGGTAGGTTCCATGTACCGTATCTTGGTGCGCACCTGTTGCTGGAGTAAAATTTCGTCAATGACGGTACGTCATTGAAGATACTGAACTGAGCCCACAAGAATGTTAGCAGCCGTGGAAATCGCTCATTCCAATATTTAGCGTACAAACTTTCGTCAAACTGCCACTCCCCACTCCTCTCTTCTGTAAACCAATTTAGTTTCCGCTTTTATTCGTTTTCATAAAGCATATTGTTCTCATATTTGTTCCTTATCACTCCCATCAACTCAAACACGGATGAATTGTCATTTATTTTAACTTTACTGGTTTCTACTTTTCTATTTATTACTGAGCTGCTTTCATCTCTTGGAAGACGTAATGTGTGAAACGTGGTCACCAGATCATAATCCTCCTCGCCAAGTACATCTTTCCATGTGTCGTGTGGGCGGTACTACATCCAGTGGGGTGAAAGTGCTTCTCTGTGGGAAAATGTGGATGCTTCTCTGTTTCCCAGCAATGTTTTTGTGCATTTTACTTACGCGGTTATCCTCATGACAGTACCGAGTAAAACTAAATAATTTTACCAACTTGGTCTCGTCTCTATTTCGCATAAACATGAAACAAATAAGAACGGTCGAGAAAGCTGGCGGCTTGCCAAAGATTAGTTTTGTGAAATCTTTTAACCAATTTATGCTATTTTAAATGGTTAATACGACCATATTGCTCCAATTTTCAGGTAATATGGAGAGATATCCGTTTCCCAGAAATGTTTGTCCATTTGGCTTACTCGGTGCATATTCATAAACCTTCCAAGAACAACAACGTATCTAAGCCAATTATGTGTTTTTTATTTTCGTATCAAAACTGCACTTAAGTAATGCCGTACACACACACAGCTAACTTATTATTTGGCCTTTTTTGAACAGGGCAGCCCATTTTTCATTCGAAGTAATGCCCTCGCTTTTATGATTGTTCAAAGAACAGAATGCTCTTAAATCTAATTTTCATTGATGACAATAATGTAAATCTGATATACTTTATATCACGTACCCAGTAGTATGCACTATCTGCTAGCCTTTGCCCTGATGTCTTCATTCATTTTACGAGCACAAACGAGTATCGACTGTGGACTTTGGTCTAGCAAATCATAACATGCTCAATATTCAAGGAAATCAAAATGAATGAGTATGAATGAATGAATGAATATCTACATTTGCACACACAACAAAATGCTACAATTGCCTTCAATTTTCATGCCATTTCCATGCATGAAAATGTGTGTATTTTTGTTCGTTACATCCGAAAATAATTCTGACTTGTTTCGAAAGTCACAGATTGATTTCATCGGCAAAGTTCTTGCATAAAAATCGTGTGCTATGCATGATAATAAAGTAAATAATTGATACAGCAGATCTCAGTATCCGCTCTGTAAATTTAGTGTGCTCTCAAATTCCAGAAGCATTTTAACTGTTTGCGGTGCATAATGCATACAGTTTTGGTCCAAAATGAAATTTAAGTTTTAGGATTTGGCACTATTAATTTTTATTACCATGCATTTATTGACATAATAATTCCTGCATTAAGAAAATTTAAGAAAGGTGAAAAGGAATTGCAATTTAAAAATAAAACAAAATGCCATCATGGACACCGGTTTACAAATCTAATGAATAGCCCTGAGGGACGGGAATCTTAGACAGCACAGGTTCCAGCACATGCCCAGCACCTATCGCATTCATTGTCGCTGCTACACCGCACATACCGATAATCCTGGGAGTATCCTCGAGTCGTGTAGCACCATTCATTGTTAAATATAGTGGCGTCGCATCCAGCCCAACAATATCCATGGTAGCAGCCGTACTTATGGGCACAACCAGCAGCGCCGTAGGTTTCTTTTACTACTGGCAGCAGGGCATTGAAAACCGGATCTAGCAAGACTCCTCCAATTTCTCCGCCAGCATTGGCTCCAGCATTGAATCCAGCTCCAGGTTCCCGCTTTATCCTATGAAGTGAATAATAAATGATATATGTAATTTGTCCATATTTATTTTAATTATGTCGCACAGTCAAAAATGTATACCTGGCTGATAGAGTCACTGTCCGAAAACAGAAGAACCATGTCAATATAACGAGCTGGGAAGATATCCGCATCACTAAGCCTGTATAATGTTAAAAATCCTTGCAAACGATAGAAATAGCTAAAATACGGTAGAGGAAATACCAGAACGGTATGATGCTGTTGTGGTTACCATTTTCCAACTAATTGACTTTTTGAGCAAACCACCAGCACTTATATACTCGCGTAACTCAAGAAAAGTGTAAAATGAATTACAGAAAGCGGCGTATCCACATTCCACGTTGTTGGAAATGTTTTCAATGCTATTTTGGACCTTTAGTTTAATTGCAATCACATTAACTCCCTCTTAAGTTTATAGTTAAGTCGCTCCGTCGATAGTTAAGTAGCGACATACGCCTCACTTTCCAGAAATGTTTTTGTGCCCTGGTAATACTTGGCAACCTTCATAACGCTGCCGTGTAAACCAAAGTAAAAAACAAAATAGTTATTTGATATAGGCTTGCCGTATATATATAATCCAGCCAATATAAATAAGATTGTTATGACAGTTGTTGAAAGCTTTCAATTTTGATTGGTAATTTTCCATTCAATCAGTGTGCCCAATGCAACAACTTGACTTGACCTGATAAGTCATTTGTAAGAATTCATCAATTGACATAAAAATAATAACGCTATATTACAAGCGTACCAAGTAGTAATGCGCCTGATTAATGTCATGTTGATATGAGAATGACATTTCGTTGGACATTAATTCTGTTTCTGATATGTACAATAGTTTTCATAATTCCTTGTGACACAAAATTAGATTTAGTGGATGCATTTTCTACATATTCGAGAAAGTGAAAGGAGAGAGTCAGTGGGAGTAGAGATTTTGTTGTGGAAAAATATGTATCATAATAATATGAAATTACATTGACACAATTGTACATTACAAACATTAAGTAAAATTGTAAATTATTTTTAAATTCACTTGCGTTATACGTTACCGCTACCGTTATTGTCCAGATATGGTGTTCTTCAAATATCGTGTAGAGCGTCATTTATTTTTTGAGCGCTGTGCACGTTTTCCATAATGTTGTCAGTGTAGCTAATAGTTTCTAAGCAAATATTGCGAGCAGAGTGCTTTCGGTCGTCTGGTGAAAGAGGGGGGTCATTTCGAAGGTTCACGGTGGCGTTTTATGTTTTACCAACTAGCGCCGCCAGCTGAGTTAGACTTTCTAGGCACAATAAAAATGTTGCAGACATTTATTCGGGTATTAATATTTTAACATAATTGGAAGGAAATCAAACTGCTGAATATTTTAAGGCATCGATTAATCTTACCAGAAAGAGCCATTCAGCCTTCTCTGTATTTCACATATATAAAATTGTTTCTGTGATACTTTAGCAAACAATATTATGGTGGTGTTATGATTAAATGTCATTGTTAATGCATTTACGCGTCGTATCACGTTTTCGTGAAGTCATCAGTGGTAACAAAGAAGTAGCGGTTATAAAATTGTGGCAGTGGAAATGAAAGCGTACGATTATGGCGTTGCAAATCATCATATTCACGGTACGGCTAGCGGAAACAACCTTAACCAATAATTTCATTGCCGGCAGCAGCCGAAATATTGGGGACAGAATTTTTTGGCACGCCTGAATCGTATCGGACTGATGTCTTTCTGTACAACAATTATTTGTGTCGAACGATGCAGCAGCAAGTACAGGAAAATAGCCTGCAGATTCTTCTGACGCAAAGAATTGTTGCTAAACAGCTTCTCAATTAAATGATACGGTTGCGTAAACCTGAATGAAAACTGTCCACTTATGCTGCAGTTACAGTTTTGAAAAACATAACGCGAACACTGTCTGCTATACAATTTACCCCGTCATCGTTCGTGTGCGAATAGAGATATATTTCAAAATTGCTCAGATCTTAATGTTAACTTTTCAAAGTCTGGTTAACATGCAACATCAAACATAGATTTCTAAATTTACAGTGTTCCAGCTGAGAGTTATGGAAGTGCAAACACCGCAAACGAGTGCAAAATGGTTTCTGAAATTCAAATACAGGTCTATCATTGTTATCACCAGATTACGTTATATTAAAAGGTTCTGGAAATATTGTACACTATTTACAAGGGATATGCAAGAATTGTCCACTCGGTTTCGGCGTGTCATCTATGTGGTTTTACTAACTTTTGGGCGCTGAATTCAGATCTGATCGCAGAAATCCCAAGAAATATGATTGAAAGGAGATAGCACACACTGGTCATGCCTTTAACGACGTGTAAATGCATGGTGTGGATAAACTGGCTTCACCATAACTGCCATAACGGTACCCAGATGTCTCCAAAACTTGATTCCTGACTCCCATAGGAAGCAGGAAAGGCCATCATGAAGTTTTTGGGTCGCACCACCTATCACCGGCTTCGGGTTGGGGTGTGGATCGTACTTTCATATGGACGAAATAAAATTATTGGCGATTCTGTTAAAGGGCCAAATGTTTGTCATATTGTACAAAATGACCTTTGGTCAATTTCGTCTATGTTGATCGCATATGTATACCGCACCCACAAGCACCTGGAAATGATTTTTTTACCACCGTAAAAACGAGGTAGATACCGGCCACACCCCTTACCGCAGCCGGGGGTAGGTGGTTCGACCCAAAAACTTCATGATAGCCTTTTCTGCTTCCTATGGGAGTCAGGAATCAAATTTTAGAGACATCTGTGCACCGTTGTGGCAGTTATGGTGAATCCAGTTTATCGACACCATGCATTTACACGTCGTTAAAGGCATGACCAGTGTGTGATATCTCCTTTCAATAAATTTCTCGGGATTTCTGCGATCGGATCTGAATTCAGCACCCAAAAGTTAGTAAAACCACATAGCAGAGGATTCAGCAGCCATTCTTTTTTAAACTGATTTTCTCTTTTTAAGTTCCCGACTTGTGAAGTATCATTAAATATAATTTCCAGTCATAATTAAATAAAGTTTCCATTTTCGTTTATGAATTAAATCGTAGAATAAAAGTCGTGTTTGAGTTTCTAATTAAATATTAGTTTCTGTCTACTGATCATTTTATTTTAGCCACCGTCTACCGTTCGTTATTCATCATTTTCTCCTTCTTCTCCTTGTGGGAATCTTGTGGCACCAGACAGTTAACTAACTAGCATCATAATAATCCCCCATCACGCCCAGTTTCCCGACAGTAGACTTTTAAACAATACATGGACCGAGGAAGTCGATAGTGATGAAAGGGGTCTTTATTCTCATCACTACAACCTTAATTTGAGTGAATAACTAGAGAACAAAATGTGTTCAGCTACTCTGTCGAATGATTAGAGTGCGATGTGCACTTGGTTGAACCATAAATCAAGGCAGTTTGAAGGAACGTTAGATTTTAAAATTACACCTAAAAAACTATATTCTCCAGTTGCGAAGTACCATTTGACTACTTTTATGAGACTGGCCTATACATTATCTGGAGTAAAATGAGAAACCATAGTTGTTGAGGTGGAATTTGAAAATATAACAAAATTACAATCTAGATAATCTGTATCTGATGATTATGCAAACAGTATTTTGGATCTATGTATAAAACTACTGACGGTGATGACAATTTCGAGGTGACCACCCGAAAGTTTTTTGCTCTGACCATCGTAAATGAGAACCTGACGTAAACCAATGACCATTGGGTATCACTACGTTGGTGCTACTAATATGAAATACGATCAGATTCCTCAAAGTTGAGTTAATGCTGTTTTCCTAAACTCAATATAGCTGCTGTTATATCCATCATTAAGCTAAAATCATACAAATAAGCTGCAAAAATTTCCAGAAACTTGTATCTGTTAGCAATAATTGCTTGCTGATTCGCTAGTTATTTATTACCGACTGCAAGATATATCAAGACCCATAATATGATAGTGTGTATGTGAATCATCATAGGTGATGCGACACGTAGACAGTAAAAATGCGGCAATGGTGTGTTTGCCACTGGCTCCATTCAATGCAGTAATTTGTGTACTTATGGTGTGTCTGGAACACGAAGTTGTCATATTCAACCTGTCTGTCTCTTAGAGATCTAAAAGTTTTTTAAAGCCAGTTAATCAATTAATGAATGTTATGCACAAATGGATGGGAAAATAATACAGCGACTTATTCATTTAAATTTAAATTGGCGTAATAGATGTACGATTCAAGTTTAACAAATTTTCGTCGCTCCCAAATCCCGCCAATACATATCGTGAATACGAGCAGAGCGAACCATTTATTACACGGTGAGATTTAATTCACATTGAACCCAACGTTTAATCAAATAATGCTGGATTCAAGCGTGCACTGCTTGCGTGAGTGCATTCAACATGTACTTTTACTTTCATCCGTCCACCTTGCAAGTTTTATCGAAAATGGTGTCCACAACAGGAAAGTGCACATGTTACCCTCACATTTCCATAATGCACAACACTGCAAGATAGTTATGAATCCTTGCTAAAAGTTTCGAGAAATAATAGCATAAAGCCTATTTTGATATTCACACTACAAACCAAACGAACAACCATTTTCATTTTCTTTATTGCAATGATTACTTTGATTCTCTTCCAACGTTTGCGGCGGAGACAGTGGTTTCCTTGAGAGTGTAAGGAAAGCGTAGTGCTTCTGTTTTTAATCAGATTGAAAAGCATGGATGGGGTAAAAACGCAAAAAATAAACACATCCCCAACACATAATAAATACATGCTATACAATAAGAAAACAGGTGGGTTACATGCGTTTTTTGCATTTTCATTAATTTCGAAGACAAATATAATGAATTATAAAATAACGACAAATAAATAAAGCCAGAGTCTATTTTTATAATCCTAATAAATAATAATGTATTAATAAGTTGCAAAATGACTCTCTAGCTACCAAAGTGGACCAAATTGCTTTTATATGTCGTTACACTTTGTCATTTTGTGTGCAATTTGTGCAAATGCAGAAAGAGAGCACATTAAAAATTAGTCGCGGAGGCCTCATTTCCTAGACCATATCCACCTAAACGTTAACACTGTCGACTCGATGCTACAGCATGCTGGCAGAAAATTAATACGAATCACCTGTCCTAACTATTAATAAACAAATACCTGCGACAACTTCTGAATGGCGGTCAAGCGAGTACGTACAACAGGAATTTTGAACATGAAAACATGTTTCTTAGATTCTGTAACTTTGGAGATGTTTTCTAGAATTCCGTCGTTCATGGAGAAATGATTGTTACACATTATCTACATAAAAACTATCTTGACGCAGATTCCACGTCTCATGTTGCATGCGATGACGCCATATATATTGACGCCACCATGTACATATCTGTCTCCTGGAACGTATTATTTGAGTAGATGTGTGGAAAGTCGCTTAGATGTTTGTTGAAGTAATAACTAAATACACAAACCAGTTTCTCGAAAAAATCAAAAAATTACCCCCAACAAAGCATTTGTTCGAAAATGAATATATTAAGCGGTATGTTCGTAACGATTTTGTGACGATAACAAACAATTCATCAGTAGTACCTAATTAAGTAGAGATTAAAAACACAATTACTTTGAATAAACATTATTACAATAAACAGACATTAGGAGAAAGAACGTATATTTTGCAAACGAAATTCAAAGTCGGTAACCAATTGGCATGAATGAGTACATCAGTGGCATGAAACCACTAGATTTTGTTCCATGCTGCCGCCGCATTAGTTAGTGTTCCATCTTTGAGTGTTATTATTTGAGTTAATTGTTAGTGCGGTTGGGAAGAGTGTGCTAATTTAATTCATCAGGCAGCTGATTCCACAATTTCACAGGGCCCATACTGAAAAACATTTCATTTTTTGGCTTAAACTTTGTTGAAAAAATGTTGAAATCAAGTATCAAATCTAATCATATTCCGCCTGTATATTAAGCACGGTAGTTTTATGAATTTGCCGTTTATTGTTTCGCATCAGCATTGCATTTGCAAGATTTACGTCCTCCACGCAAAAGGGAAATTGACCTGGCGAAATGCATGACACTGATGCCGTATTGAGCATTTCTGCACAAATCGGCGTCCTTGTCTTCAAGAAAGCAATTGAGAAACTAATAATGCTTGCCACTTTAAAGTAAATTTGTGATTGCTTTCAATGCCATTCGAACATTTTGAATACGCAATTTGCTCCGTGTTTAGCCAAGCAGATTAGCTCTCCAAATAAGCACGATATAATACGACACTTGAATGCGCGTTACATCTAGTAACAAATATAATAAACGCAGCAAAGCTGTGCAAAGCAAAGTGGCGAAGCTGTGTTGTAATAAATATAAATAGTACCAGCAAAGTTTTAGATTCTGTTTCCGAGTAGTTTCCAAATAGGGGAATATATGATAATCAGATTTGTAACTGGGAGGACATCTATTTTGATACCCCAAATGCCTTATCTAGCAAAAATGTTGAATTTCAAGCGGCCATAACGGTCAACCGCTGTGCTGTAATTTACCCCGTTCCCCAAATATTGAGATCCTACCTGAAAAGAAAAAGAGGCAGAATAACCGCAAATAACAAAAACTAAATTATATTTCATTTTATCGGAATGATATTAATTGTGAAGTGAGTACCAGTACACCTGGATATTGTTTGCTATTGCAAGCCGCTAACAATAAAATGTTTCATCCCATTTTTATTTTAGTCTAGAGAGAAGGTTACTTATTAAGGTGCGCAAGTGATTAGCTATGGAAATGGGACTCATTCTGCCTGACAGAAATTTTAGTAACTACTGTAAGAAACTACTGTTGGTATACTATTTAATGCTGAACAAAGGTTTCTTCAGTAGAGATGGAAATGTCATGTTTCAATGTATGCAAATTTAGAACAGATGTTGAGTTTTTATAGAGCAGAGATTTCCAGCAATCCTGCTTGCACGGAGTACCGATGAGAACTGGCTGGAAATCTGTGCCCAGCACAAACGTTTCTCGTCGTTGCTTACTGACAAGAGTTGCGGTGAGAGAAAGCAGAAGGGAATATCATACAACCTGTTTCCAGCGGTTCTATTCCAAAAAAACATGGGTAATTGTTACATTGGTACCATAACAAAACTAAAATATTTCCCGTATTACTTAATATAATATATCGTTCAATTTCAATCCGACATACGTATATATAAATATGCGCTACAGATATATTTATTGGAACTATCAAAAAGTGGCTGATTGTTTCATTTGGAGGGTAGCGTTAAAATTCATGATTTGATTGGTAAATGTACCAGTAAAATTTACCGCTAAAATTTACATTTATGGAATTTGCTTCTTGTAAAAGTGTATGATCAAGAAAGTTAATTCTTACAATTTTTGCAAGCCATAGTCGTCATTGTTCAGCATATTACATTGATAAATTATTACAATACTTTCTTTCCGATCGTTCCTTCCACGGACAACAACCTTTTTATTATGCATATATTGATGCAATGTTATCTCCAACAGCTTTTATTCGTAAATCGGAACAATGGAGTCCCTTAACCCATGGAAACATAGTTTGTTTTGTTGAACAAAATTTGTAAACTTTTAGTTTCAAGCATTTATATCGGAAGACTAGAAACATGTATGTAGCAATTTTCACGGCCCATTCGGACGGAACACAACAAACAACTTGGTCTTTCGTTCGGTAAATTTGAATGAAAAACAAATGAGTAGGTTATAACTATCTTATCAAGTATAAGGTATAACTTATCATTGCAATTTATTTTCAGAAAGAACATTGAAATTGTTTGATAATTCTGATATCGTGATCAATAAAATGTGGCGTCGTTCATTCCGTCTCTTTCTGTTAGCAATTGCAGTAATTTAAACAAGAAAATAAGCTTCATTCTGTCAATTCCCGAGCATATAATTGGTCAGGACAACAATACATGCATTTTCAGCGACACATTCATGGTCAACTGTCCAAATCTACTGCAAAATACCGAAAGGCCAAGGTCTGTTAATTACCTGGTTTCTGGTATTGAAATTTCAAATAAATATCGGACCCCTACTTATGTGTCAGCAACAAGTTTCAGCTTTAGCAGTAGTCCATTCGTGAATTCACCTTTGAACACCATTCAAACCTTCTGCATTGCTAATTTTGGTTTTAATGCGAAATAATCCAATATTCTCACCTCCCTGCAAAATGTTTCGGATTGAATATTTGATCGCATTCGTATGCCAAATCTCTATTTCATCGGCAAGTCATCGGTACATTGAGCAATCAATATTCAAATATCTCCACGATAGGGACTTTCCAGACAAGAGCGTCCATGAATTCCTTGATCGACTCAAATCAGAATACGACGGCTGGAGTGTTAATGCTGCAATAAATTTGGACCCACTAATTCAGCCTTTTAGCAGCCAAAATTGCCTCATATTCCTAGACAACTACTTTGGAGTCAATACACTTGCA
This sequence comes from Sinella curviseta, assembly GCA_004115045.4. NCBI lineage: Eukaryota > Metazoa > Arthropoda > Collembola > Entomobryomorpha > Entomobryidae > Sinella > Sinella curviseta. The sequence continues at coordinate 483,452 of CM023199.3, read as the reverse complement.
ACTGAAAACTATCCACTTATATCTCGAAAATTGCAACCAGGTGTAGTAAATGCCTCGAATCTTGATTCAAATCATAATTTGGTTCAAGTAAAGTGGATTGTTGCAAATAACATAAACTTATCCGGAAAATCTATTCCATGTCCCATTTCAAAATACCTGACAGGAGTGATAAATCGAAACTACGATGGGCTGTGTATAAACGTGAATATGAATAAATATGTGCTCACGGCAAAACCCTGGAACTGTGTTGTGCACGTCTCGCTATTTATACCGGAGTTAATCAGAAAAGAATGGAGGTTTCTCGTGCCTAAGTGGAGAAACGTAAAACTCACATTTCCTGGTATATTTACTCACCGTTCTAACGAAATAACAAAGTACGTCATTGAAAAAAGTCCCGTCTCTTTCAGCGGCTTTGAACATTGTCATCGTTATCTGCGACGCAAAGATAACTTGAATACAGGTGACATAACTGTTGTGATAACCACCGGTGATGTTTCCCATATGTTTAGTAAATCGTTGTCCTTGTCAACCATTGGAATATGCTGTTGCATCTGTTATCCTGTAAGGATGAGTAGAGTCCAATCCAATGCTGATATTGACGTAGCCGATGTTCATCGGCAAGCTTTTCCTAAACCTAACGAAATGCTGATATGGGATTTTCAACAGTTTGGATTGAGACCTCCAAGTGACTCTGATTCTACGTTTATCCCAGAAATGAAACCCTGCGAAGACCTTGTTTTGAAACTTGGTCACAAATGGATTACAACTTTCGACAAAGATCCAAGTAAAAAACTAAGCAATGCCCTAAGCCACTTGTGGGTATCGGTCATGAAAAACTATACGTACCTTCTTAACCACAAGAAATGCATCAATGGTAAATTAACGGCATTAACTATCACAGACTTGAACGACAGATCACACGATTTCGTTGGCATAAAATTCCAGCCATCGCTTTATGTTGGAGACATCCCATTTAAACACTTTATATATGCCGAGAGCTCAACCAAAAGTTTGCGGTTCATAGCTTGCTCAAAGGAGGAAAAGCTTGCTCTCGGGTTCCAAGAATTCTATGCAGTATATCACCACTACATTTGGATATGCTTTCTGATATCACTATTAACTCTGCCGATATTTTTCAAAATGCTGCGTGGAAACTCGAGTCACCCGCCATCAACCTTTTTTGAAATAGTCAACCACTTTGGCATGCTTTTGGAACAAGGCGACAACTATTTGGATTTGACAATTTCTCAGAGTTTCAAAGTTAGGCTTGTCGCAGGTTGGACAATGCTCGCGGCACTTGTGTTAACGAATGCCTACAAAAACGACAATGTTTACAGAATGATTCAGCCAAGAGCGCCTGTTGTCTATGGCACTTTTAAGGAATTACTTGAAAACAATTTTTCTGTTTACACTCGAACGATTGCTGATGACGAAGATAATGTACTTATTAAAGAAGAACGTATTACTGCTGACTCTTCGTTCAATACTTTCCATCGAGAAGATGGACATGAAGTATTTGAATCCGTGTCAGGTTTTACATCAATATCGGAGGTACTTTCTTTTGTAACCGTTAAATTTACACGCGAGAAGAAATCCCTAACGTCAGATTTTTTGATACATAACAAATCCCGTTTACATAATGGTTTGCTTGCACTGTTTCGCAATTACGTTAAAAATGTACTTACAGGCCCTGAAAGTCCTCGATATGGACAGGTTTCAGATCTTGTCAAAGATCGACACCTCCAAATATTTTTCGCCGAGGAGAAACGTTTGATTTGTCAAGACCTGAGCAATTGCTCAAGAGTTGCTTGGTTGATTCCAAACGATAAATATGGAGAGATTGCGGAAAGTCTACAAGATAATAAAGAAAATAGTAGTCTAGAAATTACTATGCATATTGGAAGAGAAACGTATTTTAAAAATTTCAAGACGTTTCAATTCGAGCGTGGGGCACCTCCCATTATCTGGACAAGATGGTGGCAAATTAAATGCTCCGGAATAGTGGAATGGTGGCAAGAGCGCTTGCGAGAAAAGCATCTGAATAAGTTTCTATCGAGCGGCGAAACGAATAAGTTGAATAAGGGCTCAATGGCTGGAAATATTTCTACTATTTTTGTTGTACTAGCAGTTGGATTGTCTTTAACCGCTCTTTGTTTTCTCGCAGAGTGTTTGGTTTACTCAGATTCGCTTCTTGCTTGCTTACGAATAAAAATATCCACTACGGTAGAGGTTATCGGTCACTAACTCACGAGACAGTTCCGTAGCGGTTTGTGGCAAGGTCCGGGGAAATTAGAAGACACAGTATATATGTGCCTCATAACCCAAAACCATGCTGTTTACGACCTGGCCCACGAGCTTAATTTATGAAATAAAAACATCTGTAATGAAAAAAATTTATTTGAAATAACTACGAGAAATATTGGGATATATTAACTTAATAAGAATGATATTATGATATATGCTTCTTATAGTTGCTTTGAAAAGGCGCATTTATTGCGGTACACAATGCAGCACTATTTTGCTCAATAAATTTAAGAAACTAATTGAACCGATTGTATCAAATAAATTCAAAATACGATAATTTCGTATCATTAAACAGTTACATTTACGTGCGCACTAGAAATCAAATTACATCCGTTCTTACTTTCTGGTGGTTTGGTATTTAAGATAAGTATAAGGTGAAGGTCAGAATCGGTTGTTGCCTAAACAACTTAAACGGTTGAGTCTAAGTTGAAAAATGGACATGTTTATTTTATTCAAAGTAAAATTTATTTTATTTGTTTATTCCAGTTTGTTCATGTAATGAATGATTTCTGCTTTAAATGGAGCAAGCATGTGCGAGGTTATTTACTCATAGGCGTATTTTTCCATTAACCTTGAAAAGTTAATAATTTGAATTGATATAGATAAATGTTGATTAAATACTAATTTTTGTTTGCCTACGTCATCAAACTGACAATGAGAAAAAGTGTGCTGAAAAGTTAATACTTATACTTCTGGCAATGACATGGAATCAGAATTGAGAACCCCCTCCTTTTTTATATGAAGAATGAAGTGCAAAGCCCTCTTGTATCTTTCACTCACATCGCTATGTAAATGGAGACGAATATTTTAAATTATTTATGACGATTCCATTTCTTAAACTAGTGACAATTAATATAACGTTACTCACACTTGTATCATTATTAAATTTTGACTTCACCCTAAAACAAAACCCATTGTTCTTCTGTAATAGAATATATTTAAATATGTGATAGGAAAACGAGGAAGGGAATGTAAGTGTTTCAATAAATTTTATGCTTTCATATGCCATACATATGCTTTCTGGAAGCAAAATATGCGACATGGCAAACAGCTTCATTGTAAACCTTCAAAAGTCTCCCCTCGTGACTATGAACTTTGTTTCTGATTTCATTTTGCAAAGTATGGCTGTGATAAGTTTCTTCTGAATTTTGCTGAAAATGACGTTGCGTTTGAATCTTTCGCCATGACAGCGATTGATATAAATTGTGCTCAATACGTTTCTGATTCCAACACATATTGGACATTTGTTTTTTTTGTGATATTGTTACCTTGAAGATTATAAGGTTAATGAGTCATTAATAATGTCAGATGTAAAATGTAATGATGTACATAGTTGCTATGACCACACGCAATTTTTCGTCATTTCTGAATCACATCAATAGCACTGAACACTGTCAACATTCGTCAGAAATCCAAATTAATAAGAAGTGAACAGCGGTAGCCTGCGTTCAGCTCGGTTTTTAGACAATTAAATATTATTCATAACCCGCTTCGATAAATGCGCAGACGGTTAATTCATTACACTTGCAATACCAGCAATTCCAAATGTTTTTTGCAGATTTTATTGGTTTATCATAAATCTTGTATATTTCAGAAGGTGGCCGTAAAGGTCATTTCTGTCGGTTCTATTTGTAGCCGCTGTACTGACTGAAGGCTATTTTTGTTGCAAACGTTTCTGTATGTTTCACGGTTTTCAGGTTGATTTTATTCTGTCGCATTACATACGCCACGCCGTACCGTAGCCAACACCATCTGCATAATTGCATCTGCATTGTACCACTGCCAATCTAAAACATAATCGAGAAATCGAGCTGGCTGGGAATTCTGTGGCACCACAGCTGACTTTTGCTCTTTGCTTCCCTTCTCTCTCCTTCTCGCGTCATCATAGCAATGAAGGGTATGGCAAAAGAGACCAAAGCATCTCCAAAAACTTAATGCAGGACAGTATACCCCTCTGTTGCTATGTCTTTTAGATAGCAAGCAACGGGAAAGGGAGAATAGACTCACGCGGTCTCTCTCACTCCCTCTCTCTCTCCTACAAAACACATACACAACAGCCAGCAGCAATGCTCCACTTCTCCGTCTCTCTCCTTCTCGCTTAACAACGTGGAAGGGTATACACAGAGCTACCCCAGGTGGTGGTTGTATGTGAGTTATTTTGTGTTGTTGTGAGTGGCTATGTAAAGAGATGGAGTGGCGTGGCGCGTTTACAGCATTTGAATTTTTAAACAAGTGAAGGGTTATTACAAACGTCACGTTCATATTACTACTACTGTTGTGGCATGTTGTTGTTGTTTGCGGGGGTGTTTTTTGTTGTTGTGAGTATGTAAGGGATCGTGCATTTAGTGCGTCACGCTGAGAGGGGGGAGCGGGGGTCTCCGGTGAGCGTGATTTTAAATGTTAAAAGGGGTGACCTGTAACAGTGACATGGTGGGAGGGGGGTCTGAAAAATCGGTTTTTAGCCTGACGTACTAAATGTGCGATCCCTAAAGAGATGGTGTTGGTGTCGTGGAGCATTTCCATTGGATTTTGAAACAAGTGATGGGTTACTGCAAATGCAATGGGATGTTGCAACTGTAATGGGTTGTTGCAAATGTAATGTAAAAATGTAATGGCAATAATAATGGGGTTTTCCTTTGGGGGCCACATGCTTCCTTCGCTGTATATATGCTGAATATTGCTCTTGGTTGTATTTAAAACAATGGGTAAACAAACGAGCAGCTACAGCTGTGTGTACTACTGGGTGTCTTATGAACGAACCGCCAAACTTGGTCTCCTTATGGGGATAAATGGGGATCAGTGAGACAACTGACAGCTGGAAGTGGGATCAATTAAAGACATGCGCCAAAACTGATCACGTTTGTACATTATAGAGATGAAAGCTGTTTTGTCAAGTTCGGCTATCCTAACTGATTTCACAAACCTTATAGATTGAAATTGGAACTGCGATCTCTTTAATTGTTGGCGACTTAGTCGCCAACGGGCCCCCTTCTAGTGCATTAAATAAAATGTTACGTATGAGAAAGAAGAGATACATTATTCATTTTTACCTTAAATTCTAAATACTTACAATTATTTGGTGAACGTTTCTGTAAACACATGGATTGCGACCAATAATATTAATTTTTTTATATCATTGTTAAACTCATGGTTTAAAATAAGTTAGTTTAATTGTACAATCAATTTTAGAGCCAAACCACTCAAGTACTGCCCCAAGGAAATAAAGGACTGTATAGAGTCCGTATAAAATTAAGTTTAACGTTATTGCCAATCCTCGCCGACAAATTGCTATGACTTGTTTAGACATACTGAGTATAAATTCCATCTTTTTTTGCATCAGAAATCGAAGTACGCTCAGTAAATACAGGACACCGACAACAGTTAGGATGATTAAATATCCAGATAGTCGAATTTGGTCACCGGTTTGTAAACTCGGCTTAATGCTGGGATCATTGAATGGAAGGTCATTGGCGAGCCTGTACGCAAAATGCTGCCAAATATCCCACCTTTCGGGCAATCCAGCTTGCTGAGCTCGGGAAAATGTCTCGAACAGCCAGTGCCTGTTAACCATGTAAACTTCCAGAAGCAAGTGCAGGCTTCTCAGTAGCGGATCCTGTACGAGAGGAAAGCACTGTATATTTTTATTTCCTGTTGTATAGCGTACTTGTTTGTTCGCAAATAACAATGTATCATACAATGCTTCTGACAGCAGACTGAATGTGTACTTGTTCTTTAGATATTTGGATACAACATCTGAATCCTCATTAGGCAAATAAGCGTGAAAGCTTGTGTTGAGAACATTGCTTAGGTTTCTGCTTTCAAATGCGATACGATACTTATCTGAAGGAGAGTAGACTTCCGAGTTTATAAATAGAATCTTATATCCTGATTCGAGCAAGCCACTCAGAGAATGGAATGGTGCCTTTGGCTGGAATACTGTCAACACACTGACGATTCCATTGGAGTAGAATTCACAAATGAAATAACCGACAATCTCAAATACGACTAGAATCCTTAACCTGTTCCAGTAGGCAGGTGTTGCACTTCCGATGAGCACGCCGAACAAATCCAAAATCACTGCTGCAGCCGAAATCCGCTTACAAATTTGTAGTCTATTAAGCAGGACCGTGATAGCGAGTACCATACACATTAGCGACACCCATATATTCAACGAGAATGATTCTGTCCAAATAGTGAAGTTTACATTATTACGTCTTCCCTCGTAACTATCTTTGCAATACAACAAAACTTCACTGGTACTGGTCAAATGATGAAACCCAGTGTATAATCTGTAGCCAAGCGAAAGTGTCCATTTCTCAAAATCGGAATACCAAACTGCAATGTCAATGTACTGCGTATTGTACCATTTAATAACTCCGCGTCGGTCATTCGAATTCCATCTGTCTACGAGCTTCGTTGAAATATTGTGGACTTTAGAAAACAACATCGCGACCATTACTCCCTGTCCGCAGTATTTAAAATCGGGCGAAGTTAATTCTAGTTCATTACATACCGAACGGTTTGACATATAGTAACTCATATTCACATCAGGAAGGGTAGGCGTCACTATAGTTGGAATGTCTACGCCTTGAAAATTTGAAAGATGCTTTTTATGAAACAGTATTGGGTTGACGAGTTCGTTAGTAAACTGGTTGTCAAACGCGCCTGTGTTTTCTTTACAAATAAATGGGCACATAATATTGTAATATAGGTGGCTTCCGTTTGGGTAAATCATTAACTTCATGAGAGGGAAGTTGACGTAGCTCGCAAGGACTCTACTCTCCATTGCAGAATGTACAGCTGGAATTCCGGAGTACTGTATGGTGAGTAGCTGTGTGGCTGGGTGCATGCGCAGATCCGAAAACGTCCAAGCTTCTTCTCCCATTCTTGATATATTTCCATTAAACACGTGCAGTATCACATGATTGGGTTGGGTATATTTGTACGAAAATGTCATCGGTATTTTCCTTTTATAGGAATCGTAGTAGTTTCGGAATGTCATGAACCGAAGTCTACCAGATGCAAAATGCAGTAAGTCCCAATCCAGTGAATGAAACGATATTTCAAACTGTTCAAACAGAGTGTCCAATTTTGCAAAATACAGCTCAAGGCCATGTCTGATGATTTGCAGTTTGAAATGCACATCGTTCGAGAAAGAGTCTTTGATTACCAATGGGAGAATCAGTATTATCAACCTATAAGGAAACCGGGCCATTTTATCTTGATTTGCCATCATTGCAATTAACATGTAACAAATAAGTCCAATATCAATATAGTTTATATGCTGCTATTTGGTCTTCCACCAATGTCCGAATATTTTAACGCCGATATATTTAATCTGTGGATACAAAATTGTCAACTTGGAAACTGGAAAACGTATTTCTGTTTTTCTTGTTCAGTAATTGTGAATATCTATTAGCAATTGAGCTAAATGTGACGACTACATGCCAGGGTTGAAATATCCAAATATCGAAATTGTAAAGCGCAAAATTTGTCAAGTAACTCGAAGAAGCCAAAGCGTGGGTGGTCTAGTTCCACAATTACACAGCTTTTTACAAGGCCTTTGTGTTTTTCTCTCCATGACATTTTCTTCGTAACTCAAACTCATAATTATCGTAGCCATGTATTTAATTTGTTTTTCAGGCCGTCGGGTTTTCTGATGCTGCAATTTTAACATGACCGTTCGTTATTTTCAGCTACCTATTATTTATTATGGCTCAACGCTATTAGAAGAAAAACAGATTTTTCTTTGAGATATACCAGTTCTCATATTGAGGCTAAATCACTTGACCACTGTAAATTGTTAGCTTTTCTGCGACGGTATTATCTTGCCTTGTGTTGCCTATCCAGATCGGATATACGTGATAATCGTTCATGGCCGTTTGAAAGTGTACTCCTTAGATATTGATTATACAATGATATTAATTCATACGTTACTTATCCTCTTTCACGAATCTATGCTGCATACAATACACTGTCAGCGTCCACTCTGTTACTAATATCTGGCTCCAAGTTTTGATTGTATAATGCTTTTTATTGATGGTATCGTTTTTTCATATAAATTGCCGACAATCCAATTCAAGGCATATATATATATTTCTTTCATTCTTTTCTGAGGACGGTTTTTGATTTTCTGAACGTATTATTAAGCAAGTAGTATGACTCCTAAACATATTTTTGCACATTAAAGAAGAAGTTCATTAAAATTAGTCTTTCCAAATTGATACTTTGTTTGTCCTGAACCTGCAAAATTTGCCAGGCATGACTGTTTCAATTTCCTTCTGAAAAAATTGACAGGTCCCGAATATTATGACTTGACGCCGGAATGTGTTGACTTTGTCCCAATTGTTTGTGAATTCTGCAGGCAGGTGCCCTGCCTGATTCTTTTTGGTTACAGTATTCTGTTAATGGTATGATTTTGGCAATTATAAAAAGGTAAAATTTTGATCATTTGAAATATTGCAAATGAAACAAATTTCCCCTCAATTAAAGATGCATATGACAAAATATTATTTGTAGCATTAGGAGTGTTAGGTGTTAATGCTAGAGGCGTCAAATTTGTCATTCAACCATTATTGGTAAATGAATTTTCAATCAATGCGAAAACTAATGAGGAACTCCATAAACTATCTGTAAATAAAGGAACCAACTTTTTACAAAAGAAAAACTGATTCTATATTGGGATTCTCAGTGAAAAACTAGGAAGGGTAGACATGGGACACCCTTCAAAAAATTCATAAAAGGGGGTAATACGAGAAAACATGACCTTCCAGTGGATACCACTTTATTTCGACATAGTTCGTCCGATTCGGCTAACATATGGCATGAAGATTCCTTGAATGTCCCTTTTAGGAGTTCCGGTGAGATATCGTCAAATAGTCATATCAGTTCACCGAATACGGTATCATTATATGTGTGGAGATTCTTGAATATCTCAATATACCCACATTGTATAAGTTCTCCCTTTCCAGTGATTTGGTTTAACAATTTCAAGATATCTCACCGGAACTCCGCGAAGGGACACTCAAGCAATGTTCAAGCCAAATTTTAGCCGAATCGGACGAACTATGTCGAAATAAAGTGGTATCCACTGGTAGGCCATGTTTCCTCATATTACCCCTTTGTATGCAATTTTGAAACGGTGTCCCACATCCATCCTACCTACTTTTCACGGAGAATCCAAACACGGAATCAGTATTTCATTTGAAAAAGGCTGGTTCTTTTATTTACACACAGTTTATGGACTTCCTCTAATGTCATACTAATCGGACGGAAAGGAATAAGCAGGTAATCGTCACTAAAGTTGATACAGCACATTGTTTGGATTTTTATCTGTGGATACTTTTAAACGAATTTGCTTGGATTCGGTTAACTATTGTGTGGTGTATGTACCACACTTGATGCAAAATAAAATATGTTTTAAGATGCGTGAATTCTTTGCCTTCAGCATAGGTATTTATTAACAGTTAAGAGAATTATAAGAGTGCTAAAGTGTTAGCTAGAGAGTTAGGAATAGGTCTGATGAGAGGATGATGTCTCGCTACTAGTGTAGGTAAAAGATCAAGCTGCAAGAGCATGGTAATCAATTACTAGCTGGAGACAGGCATCTTTGCTGTCTGGAGAATCAAGACACGTGTTGATAAGACAATTTAACTAATTGAACATATTTGCATGTTAGAATAGTCAGATACTCTACATATTGTTTTATCAGTTTGGTTTACTCAAAAATTATCATGGAGTAATGTCGACTATAAAGCTATAGTAAACGCGTACATGCTTAAAGCAAACCAGGACACATCGAACAACATAACATCAATCTCGTTCTGCGTTGATGGGAATCTGTTGAACATACCGTCCTGCCAGGTGAATTTGAACGACTACGGAATTATGACTCAGAAGGTGTTTGCAGAATTTCCGTTGGTACAGATATATTTACTATTTGTCTCAAGTAAACACGAATTAAATATGCTTCTGTTTTGTTTGAAACAGTGAAAATTATCCCATTGCAATTAATTGCTTTTCTGATTATTGGGTCACTGACTTAACGACTCTAAAATTAACTTATCAAATGTTCTATCATAATGTTCAAAATAACATTTTGAGGCGTATCCCAGTTGAGCCGTTACACTCATCCAAGAGTAGCTCTCCACAAATCCGGAACGTTCCGTCAAAATTTTCTGGAAAACTATAGTTTTTCGTATTTATGGGAAGAATGTGTACTAATTAACCCAACGATACAAGGATCGGCCACAAAAATGTAAAAAACTGGAGCTATGGGTAAAAAAGTGTTGAAAACTTGTCGCAGTAGATCGCCTGTAGAGATCGATGTATTATAGATAGAGCCACGATATCTCTTTTGCAATAGAAAGAGGAGATAATTATCTAACTAGATTTTCCTCAGTTTATCCGAACTCCTACAAATAACTTCAAAAAACACCCCTAAACTTTGTCTAAAGTCGGGCATCGCCAATCTAATTTTCATGAAAAAAAATATTATTTTATAGGTTCATGATTGAAGTTTTGGCATTAACATGTGAAAAATATGCAGGAAACCTATTGATTTTATTGCATTAATAATTAGTGACAATCAAAAATATTGGAAAAATTCATTCAATATATAGCGTTTCTGCATATTTATTACATATTGACGCCAAACCGGAAATCATGAAACTATAAAATTGTATTTTTATGATGAAAGTTACACTGGTGGTGATATCCTATTTTTGACAATGTTTAGGGGTGTTTTTTGAAGTTATTTGTATGAGTTTGGAAAAATTGAAGACCACCTAGTTAGATAATTCTCTCCTCTTTCCAGTACCGAAGAGGTCGTGCCTCTATCTATAACACATCGATCTCTACAGGCGATCTACTGCGACAAGTTATCAACATTTTTTACCCATAATTCCAGTTTTTTTTACATTTTTGTGGCCAAATCCTTATAACGATGGGTTAATTAGCACACAATCTTCCTATAAATACGAAAAACCATTGTTTTCCAGAACATTTTGACGGAAGGTTCCGGATTTGGGGAGAGCTACTCATTTATGACTATCCAAATAATACTCATTTCATTGCGCAATATTTGGTCGCGCGCTTCAATCGGTCAATTGTTCCTTTAAATGGCATTGGGTTTAGCGGACCCTTCAGGATGCCAAGTAACAAAAGATGCGTATTGCGGCGTCATCATGTTCCTGAAACCTTGATGCAGACAAAGCCAAACAAAATTCTCTCAAAACCAGAAAAATAAATACTTGGTGTGAAGTTGAAAGAGCAAAAACAAGTTGAGAGACCAGAGAATTAGTGACGAGGGATACACTCATCTATCCACTCCTTCATTCGTTTTTCCAAGCTGGACAAGTAAACCAACTCCATCGAGTGAAAGGGAAGAAAGCTTATAGTTGTCTTGACAATCTATGCTCACGGAATGCTGTGCTGAAGAAGTACATAAGGTGACACATTTCGCGCCAAACGCAGAAATTAAAATACATGTTTATCTCTTTGCCAGTACGTAAAACAGGTTACTCCTTGCATTTCTTTACATAAGAAAAGAAATATATTTACTTTTGAACTCTAATGACACATTTAATTCCATGATAATTACCCTGCTGGCGGCGAAGCGTTGTATTGTTTAGAGAATTGCATACTCGCATGATAATTCCAACAGTCATGCTCATTTCCTCGATTATATAGGCTTGCAAACCATGTATTTATCATCAAATCCATCAAGCCAAAAAATTATGAAATGAAGCCATCAAAAAATATCTCATAGCTCATAGAGTTGTTAATGAACAGGTCAAGACATCGAGATCAGTTAAAAAGGTGTGCCCGTGCATCGTGTGCTATGCAAGCATTTCCTCGTCATTCGTTGCAAAGATGAAGCGAAATAATACGTAATGTGAAATTCAATCGGCACGAAAATAATTACGGGTAAATTGGCTACAAATGTCGAACAAGTTGTTTTTATTAACGAATATAGAGATGTATATTTAATAAGCCAATTTCAACAAGAAAAACGTATGTATATTGTCAATAACATGCAATTATTTAGTGCAATCCTTAGTAGTGGCTGCTTTTTATCAACATTAGTCATTTCATTCATATTCTGGTACATGAGAGTGAATTAATGACAGACAGCTTCTTCATAAATGAATTTCCACGTACGCAATAACATATGGGAGTGCCGATAAAAAACCCATCATCGGCATATTATCCTTTCGTACACCAAGTCAGTTATTAAAAATGATCATACTAATGCGAATTACTTGTTGCGAATGCGAAAAATTTATTCTCTTTTTGCAAGATATTTATTTCCCATTATTATGTGAAGTAACCGCTTTGAGTTTAAAGCAGAACAAGGAAAAATCTGCACTGACGGATGGCCAAAGCTTCACATTATATGCAAAAAAACTGGTTCGTTTTATGCAGGTTGTATATCCACAAACATTCGTTCCTTGAGCATTATAGTGCTGTATTAACTAACCAGTTTTGAGTCATCAATGCCCAACAATGGCAGGTGATTCAATACCACCAACAATCACGCGGCGAGGTTTCCCTCTTTGTACGCACTATATACGAGAAGACAGATTGCAAATTTAATTTAATTTCTTTTATTCGAATTTAACACAACTCGTCCTATACATCATACAATGTAGCCTTGCCTAGCAAGATATTATTACATTGTCTCAAATGCTTGTCTCTCAAATGAAACCCCTGACAAAAATTAAAAAGAGCTTGTGTGAGCATGAATGCATACCTTTACTTGTTGAACAAAATGATGTACTTGGTGTGTGAAGGGATTTTCTCATTTTGAATATTTGTGAAATGAAAAAATAGGAGCAGACTCGCACTCGCGCACTCGTCAGTTCAGTGGTACACTCAGAGCTGCGTAGATGATCCATTAGCAATATCAATTTTTGCTCTATAAAGTCATCTCCATTCGTCCAAGTAAGGTAACTGCAACGGTTTTTAACGATCCAAAATATTTTGCAGATTTTTACTGTTATCCTGTCATTCTGCATTCCAGAAGATGATTTGGAGTGGCCTCCTGAGAACATCCTTACTGATTGCATCAGCGATCCTGTTGAGTTGTCAAGCGGCTCCTGTTCCGTATGCTTCGAGCAATGCAGTGGCGTTGCTTGCTACTAAAGATAATGGTAGAATACAAGATGTGCTGACTCATGATTTTGTGCATCAGCCACTCAGGCATTTATCCAAAAGAAGCCCTCAACACTGGCACCCACGACGTAAGTTATGCAAAAATTTCATCAAATTAGGTGGTAATTATGTAAATACTCAGAACGTTTGTCATGTCTATTCCACTAATTCCTCTACTTTTGTATTAGGTCCTGGTGGCGTGCATCTGGAAACCATCGCTGATGGAAGTTGTCCACGTGGCAAGAAACGGGTCTGGAATAAAAAGAAAAAACAGTGGAAATATGTTTGTACTTAAATTGCAACCTCTGGAGCCATTTAATACTATAATTATTTTATTATGTTGTGACTACGCATAATGTTTAACCACGTCATGTCATCATTCAGGTAACCATAGCGAATCAATCAAAGTGAAACTGTTTGTAATTTACAAGCGTGCGGTTATTAGCTTGAGCGGAAACTGAATAAAACAAGATTTTTTCCTACAATTTGCATGCAATGTTCTTTGAATGGAGGCAGAGTTTCTAATCAGAAAAACTAATACACTTCTTTTGATTACATTCTGCTTCAGTCTTGATTCTCAGTAAATATTTGAATGAAAATCGGTAATCTGTAGTATGTATCATTTCAGTACATTGAAAACTACATTGTTTCTACGGTCCACCATTACCATCACCAACTAGTGTCCGGTGGTGTGTTAATGTGAATAAATTGCAGTTTTGCTGGAGTTCTTTAATGTTAAATTAAAGTCAATCTGTACCGGAAAGTTAACGGTGCGCAAAGGCAAGAATTGACCTACTGAATTTCTGACAACATGTTCTTCAAAATGTATACTAAACGTCGTCACGATGTGTTTTCACACTATGGCTTGAGTTCATGAGGTTAGGTTGTTGTTGGCGCAATTGTAGCATACTATTTATTTGACAAGGGAAGGTATCGATGTTAGGACGTCCGCGTGGGCTTACATTTGTGTCACGTACGTAATCGGCGATGCTGAAAACGTAGGTAAAGTCAGATTTTGCGGAATAGAAAAGCGTTAGCCTCTACATGGAATTCAACGCAGAAAAGCACTGTTCCCGGGATTGATTGATATAATCCAGATGGCTTGACTTGATGTTAGTATCAATTTTAATGTTACGAAATTCTAAAATAATTTAGAAGAATTTTACTTTATATTATTATCTCTTGAAATAGTTTCCTAAAGTGAAACAAATTGTCACTACATGAATTTAAATATTATTACCAAGCACCCCACAAATGAAAAAATTTTGTGTATTGCTTTCAAGTGGTCCTACGTATTACCACTAAATATTTTATATTTAAGCTAACTGTAAGTAAATCATCATTTCACATATTGTATTTTGGTAGAGCCAATAAACAATACAGTGTTGAATTTTGCAATAGCATACTTGGATTCCTTCAATCAAGCCCGAGAACACAGCTTTTCTCGAGATTTGCGTGTAGAAGCTTACGAATTTGTATTCCGCAAAATCTGACTTTGCCAACCTTTTCAGCATCGCCGGTTACGTACGTGACACAATTGTCAGCCCATCCGGATGCTCTAACATCGAAACCTTCCCATGTGAGAAATATATAAAAAAACAACATAAACATTCATTTCGATCTTTCTAACTGCGTCTAGAGAGATTTCCAGTGAATTATGGAGACATTTACAACTGTAATAATTTTGAACGACTTGTCATACAATTAAAATGTAATTGGCGATATAGTGTAGCATGCGATATCACTTTTGAGAACCTCTCCCCAAATCCGCAACGTTCCGTCAAAATTTTCTGGAAATGACAGTTTTTCGTATTCATACAATGAATTTGTACTAATTAACCCATCGATACAAGGATTTGGCCACAAGAATGCACAAAACTAGAATTATGGGTACAAAAATGTTGAAAACTTGTCGCAGAAGATCACCTGTAGAAAACGATGTATTATAGATAGAGCCACGGTCTCTTTTGCAATGGAAAGAGGAACGAATTATCAAACTAGGTTTTCCTCAGTTTTTCCGAACTCCTAAAAATACTTTCAAAAAACGCCCCTAAACTTTGTCAAAAATTGCGTAATTTTGTACCCATAATTCTAGTTTTGTGCATTCTTGTGGGCAAATCCTTGTATTGATGGGTTAATTAGCAAAGATGGGTTGATAAAATAGTTTGCCTTGAAACCTTCACCATTGGAAAGATCAGTGTATATAATTAATGTCAAAATGTGCATATCTTGGCCCTTTGAATATGAAGCCACGGTAGTAATAATGAGAATTTTAAAAGAAAATGGTTATAGTGTGCTGTGGCAGAAAAATAATCGATGGCACGTCTGATCGCATCGAAAACAAGATAATTGCAAACATGGCCTGTAATCGTAATTACGCAGCCCATACATGACCTTGCGTACGCTAAGCAATATCTTCTTACCAAAACAGATTGGAAGTATTTTTTCTAATTATTATTACTGTTGTGTGGTCGTAATTACAAGATATCTTACAAGTAGCGCCATCATTACACTCTATAAAATAACATCTCTCCTTGCCAACACAAAGATGACTCACTGATTGTAATGAATTTGGGAAAGTTTTTCATCCTCTCAGTAACCCACGTAATTAAATACTTTTCACGTTTCTGAAATGTAATTTGTAATGCCGCCGATATGTGTATGATTACGTCGTACTTGAAACTAGTCACTGCCAACTACTTTCCAGAAGCACTAAATCAGTTCGTGAGTTATGAAATGGCTCGACGAGCATCTTGTATTGATTACTTTTCAACACAAAAAAACAGGTAGCATAACTCAACAAGAGCGATAAAGGCATAAAACTTGACCACCTATCGACACTAGCAGAATTGAACAAATGGAATAGCAAATGGAAGTTGAAACATTTGGAGGAACGCTGTGAATACGGATAATATGGCAGCCATGCTAAACATTACGGGGTACGTACAAACTTCATCCACATGCTACATTGTAACATATCTTGTACTTAAGAACACACAACTGTTAAAATAATTACGAAAAATACTTCCAATCCTTTTACGTAAGTTGATATCGCTCTACTTACACACGCCTATGCTATCATTATGTTCCATCGATTATAGCGATAGTATTATCTTGTTTCGAAGCCACCGGATGTGCCATCGATTACTTTTCTGCCACAGTGGGTGACATGCTCAAATGACTATTACTGGTGACATCAACATGCTAAGCTATTGTACGTGGTAGATATTTTCTGGTTTTGCCAGTGGATATTGCCAACGTTACACAGCAAACAATTTAGTGTGAGTTTCAGTGCGCATAAGTAACAATTCAAAATGGTCACTGTCTAAATATTATAAAACTTAAACTGGCAACTATGACATACTTCACATATATAGTAAGAACACTAAGAAGTGCAATTGAGCAAATTCAAAACGGACATCTCAAGCTTATCTCCAAATAAACTAGCAGGAAAATCCTGCGTGGATTACATCGTCGTGTAAAAACCGGAAGCATATTTCAGCAGCAGGAAACAGTTTCTCGTTCTAACTTAATAACAATTATATGGTTTGTTGCCCATTTACTAGAATCACAGAAAGAATGCATGCGCTGACAATGACATGTTTCTCAATATTTGGTGTGTGAAAATACATAAGTTTTTGACGCCAAGCAGAAAGAATCAAATATTAAAACCTTTCTTATTGATGAACAAGATGAAGTTATATACTGGACTAAAATACCGTTATGACGTAAATAGAATATCGTACAAAGTATACAGGACTAGACCATAATTTATTATTGGAATATTTCGACGTGTAGTAGACTGTCTTTTCGGAGCGTGTCATCGTGCGACCACAAGGGTATATTAAATATACTATATGCATTGGCAACCGAAATAGTTTCCGCACTAGTTCCAAATTTAACCTGATTTGATGATGCATTGACAAGACATTTGCGACAGCAACATGGTAAGCCAGAGTGCTTTGGGAAGCCTTGTAGTACTCCTCATTAGTCAAATAGCAGCAATTATGTGTACAAATATAACTACCCAAAACTACTCCATTACACCAATTGAACATTTTGATAATCAATTGATAATTGACACTGAGCACGGCAAAATGTTCTTGCAAACCCAGGACTATTATCGAAACTTAGATAAAATCCGGGACACCACTTTTGACATTTCATTTCTCCTACACATATTTGAAAGTGCCAAATGCCACATTCTGATTGATAACTTTCCAAATGTGGACATTGGCGTGCCTGCTGCCGCTGTCACTCTCAGGAGGCCCTATGTTGCAGTTGTGGAGGATAAACGGGTAAGGTATAAAATGTTCAGGTATACTCCCGCCTGGTTTCCATTCGGATACAACAATGGAAACATGACTGTCGGGATATATGGAGATGTATTCTACTGCAAAACATCTAAATATTTGCCTGCAACGCATGTGATAGGATGGAGTAACATTCATGACATTTGTATTATTCCAAACGCTTTAGACTACGCAATTATGACAAAGCCTTGGAATTGCGAGGTGCACATTGGTGTACAAAATCCTCCGCCATTTACAAATGCGCGCCAATTATTGTTTCCACCATCTTTTCAGTATGTTGTTGATAAAAACATTGGCGAAAGATTTAATCGACCATTGCCTTCAATGTTGCCCAAGTTGTATGTATTTGTTCATCACGACTGTTTCCCGTCAATTGAGGGTAGTGTGATAAAGTTTATTGAATCCATAGCCGCTTCCTTTTCACCTTATTATCGACGTCCTATATTCGATACAATGGCTCACACAGAAATTATTCTGACAACCCTAACAAATAGAAACAATGGATCCAGTTACCGATTTAATAGAATATCGAAGCAGAGGGCAAAACGCAACCCGTTCCAAGAGATCTTTGTATTCATTCCAGTCAGTTTATCGGAAGTTCAGCAGTTCCATACGTCATCGCGCACCGAGGAGCATGCACTTTATCATGTGGCTACCGCAAATACTAATAGCCCGCATTTTACCAATTTTGTGGAGAAAATGAAAAAGTGCAGCAACCAGCATTTTGCAACTCACTTTAGACGGATAAGTGAACAGTCAAATTTGACAGTGTTAACTGCCTCCGATATTTTCTCTCTTGGAATGGCATCAATGTTGTCCGAAATAATATCGAATGGCACAGTGATATTTCCGGGTATGCCGTATAAATTCTGTCACAATAATAAACAGCTTGCCGGAAAGAAATATACAAGGAACACCTCGGAAATTTACTTGTCAGTGTTTGGCATTGGCAACTACAAATCCAACATTGCCCATATATCCTACCATGAGCAAGTGAATAACTTGGTCTTTGTCAGTTGTGGAAGCGAAAAGGGAAGACATTCTTTCGGAATCTCCGAATTATTTAGGGTTTATCGGTTGAGTGTGTGGGCGGGCATTACGGTTATCTCGGTGACTTTGGTTGAGTTACATCGTCAGGTATTGCCTAACACGTCACCGCAAACTCAATTATTCTCTCTGCTGAAATTATTTCTTGAACAAGGAGATCCATTCCAGCCAGCAACTGCCAATTACATTCCGTTCCGGTTTACCATGTCAGCAGCGTTGCTCATCGGAATTGTTATAAGCAATGGTTATAAAGGCAACAATGTCTACAATATGATATCGCCAAGCTACATACTCCCTTACACAACATTTTCTGAGATAGTTAAGGACGAGTTCATTACCCTGACCAGGATAAGATTTATATATATTTATAGACCCTTCATTAGCACGGTAAATGACTTTTTGAACTGGACGGCTGGCGTATGCCAGGTTAACCCGCACAAAATCGAAAGAAAAGGGGTAGGCTATACACTTATTTATTTTGAGTCCGAGGTAATGGAATGGTCCAATCTTGTGAAAAGGCTGCAACTAGAGTCATTTGCTATGTCATCCTTGGTTCAGAGTTCATCGTTACCACCAAGCAGTCTGATCGCAATACAAAAATCTCTACAAAAGAACGCAGCTGGGTGGCTGAAACTCGGACGCTATTACCGCTCAGCTGATACTGCTGAGTACGCAGATCTGTTGATGAATTATGAAAATGATTTGTGGGAGCACCTCGAGGCTTGCAACAAGTCCGCATTGCTTCTTCCATCTTATATGACAAAAGAGTATGCGATGAGGCTGTATCGCGCCCATCCAAGGTTCATTATAAACGTCGGCAAGGAATCACATGTAAACCTTACAACCGGAATTTCCATTTCGGGAGCTGTCCATCCGAATGTTTTCAAGAGAGCTCAAGGCCTCGTGTATTCTGGGATATGGAACTGGTGGTCGGATTTTGTACGCGAGAAACTAAGTTTCAATCCAACTTATCGCGATGATTCGCTGAAACGACCTAATCTGCAAGGAAATATAGCCACCATATTTATGCTTTATTTATATGGAATCGCTATTACTCTCGTCGTTTTTCTGATGGAAAATTCGAGTAGCATTTACTGCAACATTGTTTACATACTCAGAAGATGCAAATCCGTCATCGAGTGCTCTTTAGAATCTTTGGGAATATTTCTATTTAAATGTAAAAAACACTAAATGGAATAATATTTTCAACTAGGGTGGTTTCGAATACGTGAATAGATGCACAAGCATAATTAGCAATACTAAAATGATAACCGTAATGACGTGGAACATCTCAAAAATGTCTGTATGTATATTTTCAGCAAAATCGACAATTGCAGCTTAATTAGTAGCCTGTATTTATGGTATGATAAAAACTAATTTCTAAAAAATACTGGACATTCTAATATTTAACGCACATGTTGTAACACGCTAGGTACTATGGCATTCACAACATGAAATATTACTTAACTATACCCCTGCTTAATTTGCACTTGGAACTACAAATTAAATCATAAAATGTAATCTGATTCAATGTTCACATGAGGGTACTTGATTCCTATTGGCTAGAGGTCTGGTGACCGACGTTTTGCCGCCTGAGAAAGTTGGCGACAAGATCAGGAGAATAAACCGTTTGTCACTAACCTATTTTCACTTCTTATTCTCCTTAATCCAGATACCTATCAAGGTCTCGCCAACTGCAGGAAGAATGCTGTATGACAGATACGTTCTTTCAGTCATTTGAATTGAAATAACACGATAGTTTTTCCGTTTTGTCAAGGGTTGGCATATTGATCAAATGAAAAATATTACATCTTTAACGACAACGTAAACATGGTAGAACGGAGATCAAGAGAAACAAAGGGAAGTAATGAAGTGTTTTATATGAAAAGGAGAATCAAATAAATTGATTCATAAATAAACGCCGCTCGTCTAAAAATATACTTTCTTTCGAATTAAGTTTCTGGCACCAGGTGTCAACGTGTTTTTCGCCATACTGAGACCGACACACTTCTAGTATAGCGGTATTTATTGAAACAACACGTTTCCAGATTAGACAAGGGCCAATCAAAAATATCTGTCATGCGGTAGAAATCAATAACGTTGTACTTCCCCTTTTAGTTTCATTTATATGAGGAATTTCATCTGAGCAAATCTAGACAAATTTTTCCAGAAACACGTCATCGACTGGTCGCACGTTGCAAACGATGTATAAAGTAAAGTATAACGTTTTCATGTGTATACTTTATTTCTATTTGAATAATTTTTTGGTTGAGGTAAGATACCAAGTGAATTAAATAGAGCACTTCCTTCACTATTAAACTCATGAGGTACACTGGAACCAGGGCAGTCGAATTATGAAATTAATTTTTAATGATGTTTTAAAGCATCAATAAATGCTTTATCGAAGCATTATTTTAACTTATATAAACGAACGAATGAGAACTACATACCGTCAGATACATACATACGTTAAGATAAGCTGTACCAATTAGACCAAATACATTCATTCGCATCACTCCAGAGGAATGACACAAATATCGTCTTCATCCGGACTTTCCTGACCTGGGTTCATACGCTTGTTCTGGCTGATTGTAAAGGTCTCAGAGGCGACAGCTGTAGAAGCCGAGGACCTTGAATGTGAAGCGGCTTGAGCGGTGAGTATCGAAAATTGCTCTCGTGGTTGCCTTAGAGAAGATTGAGACGGGCAATGCTAACGATGTTCAGGTTCCGCGGCCACTTGAAGATCTTCAGGGAAAAGTACCCGCGCTCGACGAAATCGAGCAGGAATCTGTATCGAATGGGTCTCGCTTTGCGTGCTTCACGTATCAGTTATCTCCATATCCACAGCCTGCACAATGAACAACTCAAATTAAAATGCTGCTATCCCGATAGGCCGGAACTTATAAAGGACGTAGAATCGGACTTTATTTTTGCAGATATGATTTGAAATGACACGTAATCTATAGCCTAAACTTACCGGTGCGCGTCTCCAACGAATGTAGCACCCACAATCACCAAGTTGAAGCCAACATTTGAATCTCATGTCCGCCATAAATAGAATTCCACTAATCAAGTACACAGTGAATGTTGTTACGAGAATACCCAAGAAACTGAGAAGGCGTATCTGATCACCATGCTGTGTCACTGGGTTTGGATTGGGATTTTTGATAGACAATTTCTTGTCCAGTCGGTACGCTATATTTCTCCAAATATCCCACCTCTCCGGCAATCCGCTTTGTTGAATTCGAGAGAATGTCCGAAGCAGCCAGTACCTGTTCACTGTGTATATTTCTGCGAACCAAATCTTTTCCTTTAACGCATCCCTCAATAGCGCAAAACATTGGATTTTGGCATCGTTTGCAGTACCCGCAACCATAGTTTCGAAATACAACATCATATTGTATGCATTGTTTGAGGCAGCTTGGAAGGCACATTTTCTTAGCAGGTATTTTGGAACGTTAATATGCAACCCACTTTCGTTCTTAATATTGACAAAGCTATTATTAAGAGCGTTTAACATGCCTCGTTTTTTGAAATCGTATTCATAGTCCTCCAATGGTGTGTCCTGCGGAGTGTTCCACCAGAGAATCTTGTAGCCCCCTTCGATCAACGCTTTCACGCACTCAAATGGAGTAGAAGGAGTGTACACAGTTAGAGTACTTACGATTCCATTCGAGTACCAATTACAGAGAAGGAAACTGAGAAACTGAATCCCAACCAGAAGTTTGAATTTGCCCCAGTACAATGGGATAGAATTCATCATCAAGGTACCAAATAAGTCCAAGAATCTTCTAACTTTTGATATCCCATTGGAATTCGCAGTTTGGTTAGTAAGCACAAAAATGCCCAGAAATGTGGCGATAATGAGTAGCCATGAATCACGAGAAAACGACTCCGTCCACGCCGAAATCATGCTACTTTGTTTTAGTTCCACAATGTTGAGACAATAAATTAAAACCCACTTAATATTCCTAGAGAAGTAGAATATCTCCAGTAATGTTTAGAGAGGGACATTTTGTGATAGTCATTATATCCTGTATCAATTAGAATATATTGTCCTATTTCAGTCAGAGTTAGACCACGCATATGCCTCCTGCTAAATATTTTCAAGGAAATATTGTGAAATTGTGCTAGCACAATCGCACTCATTACATTGCTGTCGCAAAATTGGAAAGTTGTGAAATTTTTGATCATGGAAAGAAATTCGTCACATATAAACGGGGATTTTTTAAACTGCTTATAAATCTTTGGGCTGGTCAATGCAAAACTCAGTACGGTATTAATTGCCCGGCTGTTTGAATTTGCCGGGAAAATAACGAAAACATTAATTAAATTAAATTAAATACACCTGCTGTTATGATATTAATGTTTTCGCTATTTTCCCGGTTGAAATTAACCCCCTAGCTAGGTTTGTAAATGTTCGTGCTGAAAGGTCAATCGTGAACTACACGAGTTTTGCGTTATATCTTGCAAATTTTAAAATTGATTTTCTCAAAAGTCCCACTCCCGGTGCAGATGTGAGTTGTTGTAGCCGATAGAACAACTTTCGAGGTTTCCAAAACACATTCGTATATGTGCACCGGCGGCGGGATTAATGAAATATTCAGTTTCGAAAATTCAAAATAATTGAATTTTTTCAACATAAAAGCTTATTTTCTCGTGCACATGTTGACCTTATGGACTGAAACTTGGTCCCCAGGGGTAATTTTTTATGCTGCTTCGTATGGCATAGTCAGTTTTCCAAAATTCATTTACATGTCACGAGTTTTAAAAAAGGTCAAGGGTCAGAGGTCACAGCATGTCATGAATTACATATTTGTGCTTGCCGTAATCATAGAGTCAATTGTTCTTATATTAAGCACATTGCAAGGATAAACGGTGACATGTCCGCCCCTCAACGAATGGGTCGTCCACTGTGGGATGCCGTCGCAAAATGAAGCGAATTTCAAATTAGTCTTCAGAAGGGTGCAGAATTAATTCTTCAGAAGTTAATTAATTTTTCAAACAAGTTTCCACAAAATTGGATGCCATTTTTTTCTAGAAATGTATTACAGATCCTCGTAACAGCAATTTGAAAATTCTGAAAATTGGTGACGATGGAGATCATGATCATCCTTTATTCATTGCTTCTTTCAAGAGTGGACACGTGCAACTAACTAAACGTAAATACAACAAAATGTTGACTGGTCGCCAGAATATTTCCCAGGTGTCCGTGCAGAGCAGTTCACAAAAATGTACGCCTTTTTTTCACTTTTACTTGGAAAAGACAAGGGGAACGGAAGACAGAAAATGGGATATGAATAAAACAGCTACACCCCTTTCTACATTTGGGGTCAAGTATACACAAAATTTGTAACTTTGGTAATATTTTTAAATTATTAGAACTTAGCTTTCAAGCCAATTTACAATTCTCTCTCTCTCTGATTGAAATATAAGATGATACGTGCCTCTTCTGGGGTATTTTGGGGCTTTTAATTTACTTATATTTCCAGTTGAATTTAGCGATTCAGCGCTTTCCGCCTAAGCATAAGTACTTTATTCAAAAATATTTAAGGAATTGCTTACGGTTGACATGTATTTGACTTACTGATTCTTATGCTTAAGCGTAAGTGCAAGTACAAACAAGTGTGTGTTTTATACCTTTCTATGCGTAATGCCTAATTAGAGTAAAGTATACCATCCGGTCTAGAGTCTGAGAAATGTGAGAAAAGAGCAAAAAAAATCTGTTTGGCATAAATTTCTTATACTTTAATTTGAAGACATGTTTCCGAGTTAGTTACTTTCATTGAGCTTATTACCGCGTCATAAAATCCACTTTTGATTTAATATAAATTTACACCAATCATTAACGTCATAATTATTATTCGCATTAGTCTTCTATTTAAACGTACCTGAAATTCAAATTGTTTGTGCGTTTTGCATGGGAAACGCCACCAAATACTTTTACAGTGTACGGATTTTAATTCCTGTTTGTAGGTTTCAATTGCATGGCAGACTGAATGGTAATAGGAAATGTTGGATGAATATGAATGTTGAGAAATAAACCTGTTTCGTACATTCACAACATACTTAAAGGATTGCATGTCTGGACTCCAGGCACCATAGAGTCTTACCTTAGTTACCATTTTACCATTTAAGTAGACCACCCGCTGTGTAACTATGTTATTATGCGGATATGTCTAGTGAAGCATCCAGCAACACTTTCCACATACATAATGCTCCTCAGTTTGACTGTAATAACATTTACACCCGTAACATTAATACACATTAGCAATTAGACTTAAAGGTAGTGTTTAGTATGTGGTATCCATTGCCAGCAATGGCACAAGTTTACTGCGTATTGGGTAAACTATTTGGGTTTGATTATTTAATTGGCTGGTGTGCGTAAACTTTGACGTTATCATTTAACCAATTTGTTACTTACCGTTATTTCACTAATTAGAATTGCCAAATTTTAAATAATTTGTAAATCCATTCAAAAAAAATTATGCACTTGATATTAAACAAGCAATTGATATTAAATAATATTAGTCGAATATTCGAACTTTGGTGGTGTCGTGTGACGGCTTGGTATGGTTTGGCATCATCAGCAAATATTTTGCTCTAGCTAATCCTTTTTACATTTCAGATGACTATAAGCATAGAACAGCGTGGCGTTGAATGCGAATGGTAATACCAATATGGTTAACACGCAATGTCTACAGCGCTGTGAGGTGACGAGAAAATTTCCATCATGGGCGCAATAATTAGTTATATACCGTATAACAACTTGGAACGTGATTGAGTAAAAAGATCTTAAAATGAAGTACAATCTCACAAGTGTATCTTAAATATTCTTTTGCCCAGACTTACATTCTTATTTCACGAAATTACCAGCTTCTGATTCTGCATTTTGTTAACTAACTTAGTCGAATTGACTGAACCACGCCCATTTAAAATTCTGATCTATGAACGCAAACAATACGCCATGGGTTACAATGAAGCTAAACGGCGTTAGCTTGCAGCATCGAGTTTTGGAGCCCACTTCAATTTCCTGGGTATATCCTGCAAATCCCAAACTTTAGCTTCTCATTTTACCATACTGATTTCCAGAGTCCAGGAAATTGGTACGAACTAAACAATCGTTAGCTTATCTTATTTTTTAGGAATTATTTTAAAAATCTCTTTGTCTTATGAATTAGCTTTTTAATAATGATCGACAACAAGTCGTTATTAATTCATGTTTGGTACGTTCCCTTCTAGCCCAATAAATAAATCAGAAACTCGAATATGTAGCTGTGAAATATATAGGATTACGAAGGATTGGCCTCGTATTTGCCATTGATTCTGGTTCTGATATGAACAAGTCCTTGCCAAGCAGCCAAAGTATTGTTCCACTCTTTCCCCTTCACTTGGTACAATCGTATTTTGGTTTGCTTCTGCTTAACGATTTGTAAATACTGCAACTTGTTTTGTCTAATTGCGAAGATTTAGATTGTTGCTGGAAACACAGCATCACTTTTGACAACGAAATTGCTGCGTTGAGGCAATACACATTATGGCTGTCATTATTATCTTTACAATGTTACAATATATACATGTATAAACGGAGCAAAAATATCTGGACGGCGATGAGTTTTACTTGTTGAAAAATTGAGAGGTATTTTGCAAGGTTATTTACAGATGTATAATCAAATAATTTGATATGCGAAAAACAAATTGCATACATGCGTCATCTCCAAGTTTAGTAATTTCATAATGATGCTACCTTTTGAATAGCGAACAACCTTGCTCGTGGTCGCGATGATTCTGATATTGTAAGAATTCTTACAATTAAAGTTTTAATTCCATTGTAAAGCTAAGGGGCGTCGCAACGATAATTTCGCAGGGTGGGCAGAAACCATGACGGATGTATGTATATTCAAAGCCATATCCTTTAAACGCTAAAAAGTTTTGGAAAACGGAGAAGAAATCAATAGTAAACCACCGTACTTTCGAACTGGTAGCTGTATAGATATTGCGTAAACTTTAGCATTCATTTTTATGAACGTGATATGAGATTATGAGCATGAAAACCGCGTGAATGGAAGGTATTTGTTCATCTAAAATAAATCATGATATTGATGGTAAATTCTCATCAAACATTTCCCTGAAAAAATTGTTTTCCTTGGATAACTGATTATTTTTGTGATGAAAAATTAGTGTTGTTCGACGACGACGACACTTATATCAGGGAACCAGCATTTTCTAGGAAACCATGGATTACAAATTCGTTTTGTTATTTCGTGCTATCAATTAAGTTATATGGTACCGTGGCGTGAAAACTAATATTTTGCGCTTAACATACATTCAAAGACTTGAAAAAACTACGCGAGGTAGATAACTGCTGAACTTTAAAAGTGCTCTTTATTTTTCTGTCACGACGCGTTTCATGATTGTCTTCTTCAGGTGACTATAGTTTTTAAATTTATAATTTTACGATTAAGTATTAAATATTGAGAGCAGCTTCAAAAATATTGTTGGTTTGCTTGAAATGAGAGAAGTCAATCGGAAATTCCTTAATTTACAAACATCAATATCCAATTGAAATTCTAGAACAATGGAAGGATAAACTGGTGGCAGTATGATTTCGATTGCTTTTTCTAGTAAGTACAGTAATTGAAGCTAAATTCCGAACAGAAAATGGTATACCATAACAGTTATACCAAATTATATCCTTTTATGTTACACGATTGTTAAACTTGCTGCTAAATTTTATAGTAATGATCATCATCTCCCAGTAAAATGTAGAAATTTGTCAAAGATGATAAATTGATGTGAGCAATGTTGAAAGTTGATTAATCCATGGCGTATATACATTCTAAATTGGGGCAAATAAACTCCAAACCAATTTTTTAACTTAGTGATGTTTACAAATGCCTTTCCTTATTTTTTTTTCTGAAAACGCCATTTAACTGCCAGGCTATGTAACGAATTTCAATTTCAAGCATGCATACCGTATAAGGAAAAGAGCTTAGAGTTTCCGGGTCTATATGGAATATCTATGAATTACATTGTCGAAACTTACAAAAAAGGTTTTAAAAATCATGGCTTTCTAATAAAAATTATTCATATAGCAAATAATATTAAATAAAAGTGCATATCAATAAATATTCAGTTGGCCCTCAAATTTAATAGTAAATTGGTCCTAAAAATAATCATTTACCCAAAGAAAATATTTTATTTTCAAGTAAAGTTTTAATGATAAATTAGTACTAAAGTGATGAAGAATCAAATTATCGTTGTAATATATTGCAAAAAAATTTTCTTGAATACAGAAACGATTCAATTGTCTTACAAATTACATTACTTATTGCAACTTCTGTAACGTTCATTATGCCTTGAATGCTCTATTTGGTTTTTTCTCGGAACAAATTGGCAATTATCCAACGACGTTAGATACCTACCAACCATATTCGTATATAAAGCAGAAGCAAATGGTGCTCGTACAATTTACTCTGTTGGCTCGTCAAGAAATTATGTCAAAAGAAAAACTTTCAGCAAAAACATCACTCAAATTATTGTCATCATATTATTAATTTTGAAAAGAAAGTCGGATATAACTTTGAGATTATAATATAAATGTTTTGAAAAACGAGCATCCGAACATAATTGAGTAATTATGCATAGCAACTGGGGACCACAAAATGAAGCAAATACTTGTATTGTGGCACATAATGATTTTGGGTGGTATGCAATCAATTTTATTACAAAAGTTAAACAAGTTATTAACCACGTGAATGCCCAGTTAAAAGAATTAAAAATCACATTAATGTTTGCAAATAGCAGCAAGTTCATCAGAATTACGTTATGGGTATTTAATTATGCTCAACAGATTTGTTTTGCAATTCCAATCAGCAAACCTGTAGCCATTTAGGGAAAATCCAATTGACTGTTCCGTCATCTTCACTTGTGTAATGACACCTGGAGTTCCCTTCCACAAATGCGCACTGAAATTCCATTCACGAATCAAGGCATAACTGGGACCTAACATTTTGGTTCTGTCAATCTGGTTGCAGTTTTTACTATTTACATCCATAGTTCCAATTTCCTGTGGCAACACAGATGAAATGCACTACACTGATAGAACCTTATAGCATAACATAACAAATAGAAAGGGAAACACCATAATTTTTTAATGCCCAAGTGGTATAAAATTGTCATGGTGGGCAGCATGTTTCCAAGGTGGGCGCTGCCCACCCTGCCCCTATTACTGCGACATCTATGTACAAACACATCATTTCACCATTTTAACTGTTTCGATGACATCCCTTTTACGATTATTAATATGCACGGAAACACATATTGTGCACCTTGATATATGTTGAAGCCAGTTTGGAATAACCAGCGACCTGTCCGGCAAATTTGATATCAGATACCATGCTGGCACACCATTCATGTTTAATTTTAGTGTGATTTAAGCTTTAAAAAGGATATCAATTACAACAGATATTTTGATTTTTGGAAAATCCGACAACTCAACTTTGGGAAATAAAATAGTTTTCCCATATACTAATAGCACCAACCAAGGGATACACACATGAAAATTATTTCGACAGCGGGCTCTCGTTTGCGGAAATCAAAACATTCTCAAAATTCACCTCAGAAAGTTGTCTGCACCGCACCGTCAGCAGTTTTAAAGATGGATTCAACATATTTCTGCATTATCATTACAGAAAGATTCTCTAGATTATAATTTTATTGGATTTTCAAATTCTTCCTCAGAAACTGTGGTTTCTCAACTATACCCACAATAGATATATATAGGTCAGTCTCGTAAATGTAGCCAAATGGTTCGGACAACGTGAGAAATTATTGTTATTAAGGTGGAATTTTAAAACTTAACATTTCATGAAACCGTCTTCGATTCCGGTGTTTGAACCAAGTGCATAATGAAATTTAAAGTCTGGACAGACTAATTAGTTGAATGCATTTCTGTTGTTTTTTGTTCTCTAGCTTTTCGCTTAAATTAACGTTGTAGTGATGAGAATAACGATACCTTTCACCATCATCATCGACTTCCTCGCTCCTTGCATTGTTACACTGCTAATAACTCAATAAAAGATGCCGTAACACTTACGAATGTATAGACTTGCCGCGCGCTGTCTCCAACACATATTACTTAAGTGTACATAAACTCTTAAATTCCAAATTTGAACAACCTTCAAGAAACGAAGCCCCATCATCTATTGTACATTTAAATCGCAAAGCCTCTGCTTGCAGCTAAAAGGCGTGTAAGGTAACAATAAAACAATTATTCGAATAATTTTAGTTTCAAAAGCTCTCTCCACGTGCCACTTATTTCTGATCATGATACTTATTATGTTTTTACGTTTGGAGGTGCGGGATTCTACAATACGACAAAATCATATGACAACGCATCCGCACGCTTTGATGTCATGTTTCCATTTAACGTCGTAACCAGATGCGGGCTTCTTTTGGTCCCGCTTATTCCTTGCCCCTGGCCGTGTGTTGTGAAAGTAATTATAATACTATTTTATAATTTCTTCGTGTCCACCATTTAACAAAGGATTAAGCATTTAGACGCGAACATATATGCTTAACCCCATATTAGTGGCACAAGATGCTTAACCCCATGTTATATACACAATGCTTAACCCCATACTAAGGACGTAATGCTTAACCCCATTTTAAGGACGCAATGCTTAACCCCATATGAAGGGCCCAATGCTTAACCCCATATTAAGGACACTATGCTTAACCCCACATTAAATTATTTATTATAATACTATTTTATAATTTGTTCGTGTCCACCATTTAACATAGGATTAAGCATTTAGACGCGAACATACATGCTTAACCCCATGTTAGAGGCACACGATGCTTAGCCCCATGTTACAGACAGAAGATTTAACTCATATGGCAGACACAATGCTTAACCCATTTAGCAGACACAATTCTGAATCATTTGCAAGGGACAGATCGCTTAACCGTATATTACAGACACAATGTTTAGGCTCCCATGTAAGACTACAGAACTTGACTGGATTCGGATTAGTTCGGTATGGTGGACTTGAATTTCTACTCATGCAGTCAATTGACCTCCTAGTGAACCTCTATTATTTTTTAGTGATGAGCCAACTTGTCGTTAACCGCAGCGCGGCTCTAGTTAATTTTATTTTCGCTGTGGTAAGCCAGAAACGGAAACAATGTTGTATTTGATGCTCGCGCGGTGCAGCTAATTTGTTACAGATTAGAAATGATTAATCATCATCAGGAGGAATTTTGACTGCTTTTTAGCTAAACTTTATCTGCTGAATGAATAACAGTTTGCAATGCATAATGTTTAATAAACGGCATCATGAGTAAAGTTTGGTATATAATTATTAGTTATTTTGCTAAATTGCCATACATTTAAGAACACCTACATGCTTTGTAGTTGTCAAGGAGATTACCAAGTATAGTTTGCACAGTTGCAAATTATAAATTAATTAGATGCGGTACTAATAACAATGTCGACACCAATTCCTAAAAATCATCAGTCGCACGGAGGATGATCAATAATGCTCTCCAACAATGTTTTTAAAGCTGAACCTTTTTTTACGTTTGTTCTGAACCGGACAGTCATCTGAATAACAAAAGCGATACTATAATTTTAAAGTATCTGAAAGAATATCAATTTCTTGTTAATAAGAAACCGAAGCTAAATATTTTAATTTCGCTGCTCTTAACTATGTAAATATGGATGGCCACATTGTGAAATTGTCAGGGAGATGGGAGATCCCTCTTTTAGTCTGGGTGCTATCCAATGAATACTTCCGCACTAATAAACTATCTTGACATAGCTTCATTAACATACCGACTACTGTACTTCAAAGTGCATGAAGAATCTATGGATGTTAGAAATAACTAGTTGGCACTGGTTGTACATTACAAGCTCATTCTAGACTTGCTACCTCTGAGAAATAGGAATACTAGAGTAAATCAAATCGGACCACAATATTTCTAATTATAATTATCCACTTTATCATGGGATTGCAAGTCAGTATTTTCTTATTGGCCAAAATGCTCATCTGACAAAGTCACCAAAAACACTCACAATTATTTTATATCTACACAGTGACAAATTTTGGAAAAGTTAATATTTGTTCGAGCTGGAGTCATCAATGATGACTCATCATCATTTACATTTAAGAGTTTTAAAAATGCACTTACCAAATGTATATTGTATATTAAGTAGGAAACGTTTAAAATGCTTGATTGCGTAAACGTCCGCAGAATAACTGCATCCTCAGATTTTTGTCATTGTGCTTTCTTGAACCTTTCAGATTTATTTTTATCGATGGTTTGATCAATTACATCCACTTCACCGATGGGCACGTTACAATAAAGTTGTACGCAGCATTATAAATAAAGTCTAAGGCAAAACGTTTCGACTTTTATTTATTTATTGTTCTCCTAATTCATATTTGCAATATTATGTTATGTTATCACTGTTGTCGGGAATGAACTTATAAAGCGATACCCCAAAACTATTCAGTTAATATTGTCTCTGTGTGTTTCTTCTTACCATATATACTGTTGATCGTAAACAGGTTACGGCACTAAACTCCAAAACAGAATCTTTACTATGGCTTAAACTAGCCATAAATATATATTCCAAAAGACAATTTATATCATGTAAAAACATGCATCATGTTTACTAAATTACGATTAAATTGAGGGGTCAATTTTATTAAAGCATTGCAAATGGAATTCAAACATTGTGCTTGCATTATGAACATAAATACAATAATAAAAAAATAAAATATCTCTAGGCATTTTTGTGGTCTCTTTAGAAACAATCAAATAGATTATAAATTGAAGATGTAGTCCCTTTGCTTCTATCATTGCCGTTTTTATTTGCACAATTGTTGTCCCTTTCTTTTTGCTACTAATATTAAGAGAAATGTATGTCATTACGTTACTTCCTTTTCGGAATTACAGTTTCGTTAAAATGTAACTACATTACGAGTAAAAACAAAACGTACACACATCATTTAAATTGACTCTATTTTAATGTCAGAATTAGACGACCAACTTGTTTTACTTAGCCTTGTAGCTTTATTTTATTTACCAGGTCATTTTCCATTCCTGCAATACTGCACTTATTCCTCAATAATTCTGACAGGTTTCCTGTTAGTATCTGCACGTACTTTCTCGTATATTTTTATGTGTAGCTCCCAGGTAACCAACTACACGCAGCAGTAACCACGAAAGGATATGATACGCACAGCTTCTCGTGTAAAATAGAGACTTCATGTTTCCATAACGCGAAATGTTGTATGAGCTTTGGCAAAAAGTGTCAACCAGAAAATTATTAGCGTTAAATCGTGTTTCTAAAATTTTACTTATAATTTCAAGTGTCAATTTTCAGCCCAATCAAATTTTCCAACAAATTGGCGAAAAAATACCAAGACATTAATAACTATAAATATACAAAACAAAACTATCCGAAATTCAGTCACTAAAGTTTCCATAAACTTTGCCAAACAAATATGTTTTGTTAAAAGAATATGTTGGAAAGATTGGAATTGAATACAAATTTTTTTCCGAATTCCAATCCTATTGGTGGAGGAATGGAATGGTTGGGGTGAGTGACATGGAGAAAATATTAGCTCTCTGTAATGCAGTTCTGGTAGCCAATTGCGGAACAAATAAAATCGAATTTCCAAGGGTGCTCGATATTTGTCTGGAATTCAAGTCAAGTTTTCCGTGTGCTCAAGCGACAGCAATGAAATTCAGTATAAATCGTAGCTCC
Source organism: Sinella curviseta (assembly GCA_004115045.4). Taxonomy (NCBI): domain Eukaryota; kingdom Metazoa; phylum Arthropoda; class Collembola; order Entomobryomorpha; family Entomobryidae; genus Sinella; species Sinella curviseta. Next base: position 449,855 of record CM023199.3, on the reverse strand, counting down.
TAAAATCCCTATGGAAACGGATTGTATGATCTTGAGTGTTATTAAAAGATAAAGATTATGGCAATCCGAAATTATGAAAATGCATCAAATTTCGCCCAATGATTTATGTACTAGAGGCATGACCTAAATAATGTTGAGGATATTTTAAGGCTTCTGCCGTCGCTAAAAAACTTTAAGAAATTAAGTTTCTTTAGAATTTGAAAAGCAACGTGGTTTTTAAAGCATGGGTTTGGAATCAAATGGAAAGTTTCAAATCAAATCGTATAACCAATGCAATGTCAGTTACTGACTGGCAATGCGAAGTTTTAACAAAGCTTTCTGGAGCTACATATATAAGTCACCTCTGCGTAAAGATGTCATTTTCATAATGAATATAAGACATTTGTATGTTTACGTTTCCAAGTTTCTTGTAGAGGTGTAAATGTGAACGCCGTTTAGCAATTGCTGCCGACCTTGTTTAAGTATAGTTTGGTCATTCACGTTTATGATTGTAGAAGTTGACAGACGAGACATCCATAGGAACGGAAGAGAAAGCAAATCTCTGCGAACTTCGAGACTACTTCTGAAATTGGCAAAACGCAAATATCTTTTCTGGATTATTCCCAAGCTCACTAGTAAAGATGTTATTGATAATGAATAATAATTATCGGATCAGAGCTCCTTGGTTGGTAAAACAAACATGCGAGTACATACTAAATCGCTATTTACATCTTGTAATTCCGGATGGTTTAAAGTGTGTTATCTGGTTTACGCTATATTAAATAAAAATTAACCCGATTGATTGATGCAATTTTTAAATGACCGCCGTTGTGTAGTTTCTGATGCATTGACAAATTAATTTAACACAGAGGTGAATTATCACAACTTTGCAGGCGTTTGTGACGGTTAAACATAAGTTCATGTTGCTGTCTCTATCGTAATCGGTGCTTAGGATTAATATTTGCATGAGTTATACAATCCTGTTAGCTTTTTTCATTTCTGTTTTGGATTCACTTTCTATGGGTTTAATTGGGGGAGGGGTGGATCAAAAAATCCGGAAATCCAAAAATCTGGAAGTCCAAAGATCCGGAAAACTATGGTAAAGAAATCAGAGAGAGATCAGTTTAAATTAAGTCAGGTTCGGTTACGTTCGGTTAGGTTAAGATAACCGAACTAGGTCTATTTGTATCGAAAATGTGTGTTTACCAATTTTCTGAGTGACGGATTTGTGGATTTCAGGATTTTTGAAAGTACGAGATTTTTGGTTTTCGGGATTATTGGAAGTACGATTTTTGCACTTCCGGATTTTTGGACTACCGGATTTTTGGACTTCCGGATTTTTGGACTTCCGGATTTTTGGACTTCCGCATTTTTGGACTTCCGCATTTTTGGACTTCCGGATTTTTGCACTTCCGGATTTTTGGACTACCGGATTTTTGGACTTCCGGATTTTTGGACTTCCGGATTTTTGGACTTCCGCATTTTTGGACTTCCGCATTTTTGGACTTCCGGATTTTTGCACTTCCGGATTTTTGGACTACCGGATTTTTGGACTTCCGGATTTTTGGACTTCCGGATTTTTGGACTTCCGGATTTTTCGACTTCCGGATTTTTGGACTTCCGCATTTTTGGACTTCCGGATTTTTGGACTTCCGGATTTTTGGACTTCCGGATTTTTGGATTTCCGGATTTTCGACATACCCACGCAACTCCACCGAACCTATCAAACCTTTGCACATGAGAGCCGCTAACAGGATGAGAATTTTGTTTATCGGCATATAATCACGAAAGCGACAGTATTTCATTAGTTATTATTTTATTGTCACCTATAATTTCTGACTTGTGTAATTGGTGTCAAGAACAAGTTTGATAAAATTACTTTAATGAACTTTGTTTATATCGACAACATTACACGCAATGACGAAATTGGGAAAAATACATGTCCTGTGTACATTTATTCATAGAGAGTCTCTATTAGAGACTATAACATTGTTGGAAGGATCCTCAAGACGAAACAAGTTGTCTAAAAATAGCGCAGTTTTTAGATTTTAGTAAAAGCCTTTTACTTCCATTAATTCATATTGGAATTGCAGATAAAGAGGGACCAACACAATTGTAATTATAAATGCCTTTACATTTGGAGCACCACGTTGAAACTTTTCCCTTTCAAGAGCGCCATGAAAATAAAAAAGATACATTGTTTTTTAGTAGATAAGCTATGGAGTTACTCCACAATGATTAATCGCCAGAGTTAGTCAATGTTCTCTATTTGATCCACCGTTGTAGTAGCTAAGTCGTTTCGTATTAACTAATGTTCGAAATAGACATGCTTCCAAATAATGTTAGAAATCACTTTTAGTGGAAAGCGCTCGTTGTCTGGTATTTTGATTAACTGACAAAAAATTACAAAGCTCATGAAATATTCATAAATTTGACGCAGCTGATAGTAACAGACTGTCCAACAACTTAATCATTCAACAAGTTAACAAAGGTTTAATTATTCACTAGGCGGTTTTTATGCAAAAGCGACGAAAAATATGCAACACATGAAATATTTTGTGATATACATTGTATAAATTGTAATCATATATAAACACGGGGATCCAAACAAACTAACACTTCAACCAGAATCACAACAACGGCATAAATTTTTATTAGATATGTTTTGCCATTATCTTTATGTATTTGAGGCAGTTATAAGATCGATAAGTCAAGACCAATGATTTATAATATTCAGAACCTTGAAGTTGCGTTTCTATGCCTACCTACTGCCCTTCAACATTATTTAGCAAAGCAACTCATTTCTAGGATCTTATTGTTGACTCGTACATCTGCAACGTAACCAGTTTTTAAGCACGAATCATTCAGGTATCTACTCAGACGATGTTAATTGTACGGAACCGAATTAACGTTCAGTTACTTTGAAACAAAAGATAAGTTATACTAAAAATTTGAAAAAGGCGTCAACGGAAGGAAATATCCTTTGTAAATAAAAGTCCCCGTGACCTACGACTTCTTGAATCAGTTCTGCCTTAATTATATTATTTGTCTCTGCATTTTATTATCTCGCTGCACTATCACATTCCACAATTTTAGTTACTTTACATTTTACTATAAGACCCGAATAACTGCCAATATGTGTAGTGAAGGATATTATGATATTATGCTTCTTCTTCAAAGAGAGTCGATGTTACTTTCATGGTGGTTTTTGTGTGAATGAATTTTTATTTAGTAAAGACATCATCATAATATTCTACATCTCTCATCTCATCTCCGTACATCATTCATCATGCATATTCATAATACATTTCCATCATGCTTATTATGTATACACTATGCTATATGTCCAGTAGGACTGGATTTACGGTAAATTTGATTACCTACTTCTTACACCCACCCTTAATCCATATTTACCGTACACCTTTCTTTTGTGGTGCATAGGTAATTCCTATTTTACACTTTATTTGCATTAGCTCCTTTCTTTTGTGGAGCACAACTGCACTTGCATTTACCTATTCAAGAATTTATTTTTACATCATCATCATCCACCAACAGTGAATAACCTTAAAAAAATGTTTCATCTAAAAATTATAAGAAATGTACCTAACTATATTTCTTTCATAGTAGTGACATGACATCATCATTTCTTTCTCAGTCTGGTTATCTCAGTCATAAAAACAATTAATGTTTCCTTTTAACATAACAATAAAATCATTCTTTTTCTCTTCAGTCTTTACATGTACAACACAGTCTCTTGAATAATATTTTAAACAACTGTTATATTTTTCAATGTAAAAATTTTAACTAGCGTTTTATACAATCTCTGTTCAGCTTTAAAAATACTTATTACTCTTGTAGTGCAGGATTCATGTTACCCATCTCCAAAGCATTCCTTTCCATTTCCACTGCTTGGACGGTGACGGCGCCATCACGTCGGTATTTAATGGCCATGTAGATAACTCCGCCAGCCAGGATCAGGATGATGAGAAGGAGACATCCACCCATTACGTATCCCACAGTATGGACGGTTTCATGATCCGCATCAGATTGGACTCTTCGCTTTATGGTTGCATTGGCCCCCAAAGAGAGTGACTCCCATTCAATGAAGGACCCCAAGTAAATATTCGCCTTTGTGGTGAATAGTGGCTCCAGTGCCTCTTTCTTGTCAAGCGAGAGCTGCTGAGAGAGAAAAGTCTGGTTATTTATCTTAAACGTAATTGCCATAGGCAACTGAAACACGTAGTTCGGACAGCTCTGCTCTACACCATCTACAGCAAGCGTGGAGTAGGGACAGTATATATTATAGATGCCATTCTGCGGTTTGATTTGCACAAATTGTTCATGGTCATGTTGTTGAGTTTTGCTGCAATGTGATATTGCAAAGTTTTTCGTTGCTGTTGTATGAGTGGGTGGCTGACAGCCATCCACTGGGCTCATGAGAAGATCCTTTTGGGCTGCTTCCCGGAGATTCATCGAATGAATGCACCCATCCGTCAGAGACATTATTGCACTCCTTGCTCCGGTGTATTTCACAGCACAGGTTTCCCCATCTTTTCTCATCATCAGGTCGAATGGATCTGCTTTCAAGAGTACCATCTTCTCGTTGATCTCCGGCACGTTGAACTCCATGTAAACTCGTTTTTTATCTTCTTCCATGTTGCACTTCACTGCAACTGCATGGCTCCAAGGACACGATTTTCCGCACGGCATGGATATGTTGAAGTAGTCCATCAGCGGACCATAGACTTCTTTGCTCTGCCATTTCCGTGCTGCTTCCTGGATGATATGAGAAGCCAAGGTCAGCTTACTCATAATAAATGAGATGACGAAATTCGTTGAAATTGTCTTTTCTTTTAATTGGTTGTGGTCTTTATCATGCTGTTGAAGATTTTCCACCAACTTATTGAATTTTTCTTCAATGTTGCCAATGCGGATTGCATTTTCTTCAATGAGCTCTTCCAAATCATCCATCCTTTTTTCTTGTCTCTTTTGCTCAGCTTGAAGATTGGAAACTCGACCGTAATTGATTGCAGAGACGGTGGTTCCAGCAATCCCTAATCCCACCACTGCTATATTAGCAATAAAGATTGTACCGATGATCAGCATGCCAATAAACCGTCTAACTATTCGGTGAATCACTGAATCATGGCTTGGTCGGGGGCACATTTTTTCCATTGGATTTGTGAAGTATTGTTCATAAAAGTCATCACACTGCTTTCTTGCAGAGTCTAGCAATTCGTCATGAACTGTTGCGTTGCTTAATAGTTCACAAGGGCTCACAAATTCGAACATTATTTTGACCTGAATATAGCCGTTAACAATGGGCGTTTCAGCAGCATGCCACAGCACTGGCATTGCACTTTGCATATTTGTGGCAGCCACACCACAAATTATGCTCACCGAAAACAATAAAAATGACAGAAGCCCCATTTTTGACTTAAAGTACTGGTGCTTCTCTTTTTGTAGTGGCTTGGTCATGATATCAGCAATTTGCTCTTCTGTTGCAATATGCTGCACTTTCACTTCTTCCTTTTCCACCAGATCTCGGATAAAATGATATTTGATCTCTATGTGTTTTGATCTTTTATGGAATTCTGGATTTTTGGCCAACTTGATGGCTGATTGATTATCCACCAAAATTTGAGTCGCCTTCTCTGCTGGAAAGCCCAATTCGTACAGGAAATTTCTAAGCCAAATGGCTTCCTTGCCACCAGTGGCTAAAGCAACGTATTCAGCTTCTGTTGAGCTCAAAGCGACGCTAGCTTGCTTGTGGCTTCCCCAGCTAATTAAGCAGTCATTCAGGAAAAAGGTATATCCAGACGTTGACTTTCTGTCATTTTTGTCACCTGCGTAGTCACTGTCTGTGTATCCTTGTAGCAGCATCCCATCATCATTTCCGTAGTATAAGCCATAATCTTGCGTCTTCTTTAAATAACGCAGTATGTATTTTGCTGCCTTCCAGTGACGCTCCTCATAACATGTTGTAAATTGTGCTAATTTAGCCACAGCATACGCAATATCTGGCCGAACGGTTCTGGCCAAAAATAGCAGTGCTCCAATTAACTCACGGTATGGTAAGTTTTCATTGCATGTTGTTGCAGGTGTCAAGTCAATACAGGCCTGCATGGGTACAGAAACTGCAGAGCACTCGTCCATATTAAATTTTTCAAGCAAGCGTCTTATGTATCCAGCTTGTGAAAGGAAAAGCTTCCCGTTTTCGAGTTCCTTCACCTCAATGCCAATGTAGGTATTTATTTTTGCGACTGTCAGTTCAAAGTATTGCTGTGCTGACGTAAGCATCTTCATCATTATACGTTCATTTGTAGAGAAGACTGCTCCATCGTCGACGAACACGCAGATGTACATACATCCATTTTCCCAGAACTTTGTGAATACGGAAGGATCGCTCATGGTTTTCTCAAATCCGTTGTTCTCAAGGAATGATGTAAGTCTTTTGTTCCAGCATCTTGGCGCTTGTTTTAGACCATACAAGCTTTTCTTCAACAAGCATACTTTGTTCTTGTCTCCTACGTATCCTTCTGGTTGTTGCATGTAAATGGTTTCATCTAGCTCACCATGCAGAAATGCTGTCTTCACATCAAACTGCCTTTTATACATGCCAGTTGCGGCTGAAAGAGCAAGTAGCAGCCGAACTGATTCATATCTGCATACTGGAGAGAATGTCTCCTCAAAATCCACGCCATACTGTTGTCTGTATCCTTTCACGACAAGGCGTGCTTTGTATCTTTCTACACTGCCATCAGGAAGACGCTTTACTTTGTACACCCAGCGGCAGTCCAGCAGTTTTGTATGCGGTGGCTTGGGAACCAGCTCCCATGTGCCATTCTGTGCATGGCTTTTCATTTCTTCATCCATTGCATCTTGCCATTTTTCTTTTTCTGCACTAGTCACAGCCTCTCTGTACGTTGTTGGCTCAGTGATATATGCAACATAGCTTGTTGTGATGCAAAATGGAGGATCATCATCGCCATTTTCTTGTGCATGGTTTGCTGCAAAGCGTTGCGGCGGCTTGATCGTAGCACGTTGGCGTAGCTCACGATCTGACTTTGGCAATGCAATTCTTGTCTTTCCTTTCTTCGGAATTTCAGCCTCGTAGCTGCCAGCAGGAGTATCAATTTGTACAGTTATGGTCTTTTTCTTTGCTTGTTGCTGCTGCTGTTGATTTCCTTCTCCTTGGTCATGGGAGTGCGTTGACTCTGCCTCTGACTCATCACTGCCTGCCGCTTCTTTCTTCTCTCTTTCTGACTTCTTTGTGTGAACAGTAACACACTGCTCTAATTCTTCTTCAAATTGAACATGCCTTGCAATGGTAATGCCACGCTTTTCTTTGTCATACAGTCTGTAGTTGCTGGATATTGCATCATATCCTACCAGCGTTAGCTTTTCGCTTTTAGCATCCCACGGACCACGTTGTTCCTCTGGAATGCGCCTGTATGCATCGCAGCCGAAAGTGCGTACGTGACTCAAGTTTGGCTTCTTATGAAAGATGTGTTCAAACGCGGTTATTTTTCCGCTTTGTTTGTCCAAAATTCTGTTGTGGAGATATATGCTTGTAGCAATTGCCTCCGCCCATAAGAACTCAGGCAGATTACTCCCGAGCAGCATTGCTCTTGCGGTATCTTTCAGCGTTCTCATTTCTCGTTCTATTCGGCCATTTTGCTGAGGTACACGAGGTGCAGATTTGCCATGCAAAATACCACTGTCTTCAAAATAGGCTCGTAACTTGCGGTTGACAACCTCGGTGCCATTGTCTGAACGAAATATTTTTACATGATTCTTTGTCTGTCGCTCCATGAATTTTATGAACGCGATGACATTATCTGCTGTTGAGTCTTTTGCTTCTTGAAAATATGCTCGGCGAAATCCAGTAGCTTCATCCTTCAGCAAGAGAAAGTAATTAGCTCCGCCTAATGACTGGACTCGCATCTTGCCTGATATGTCACAATGGATGATCTCACCCGGTGCGCAATCTGCTTTGGTCTCAACTGGGGGAAGTGAACAATTTGTGTCTTTTCCAAAATGACACTCTTCGCAATTAAAGTCCCCCTGGAGTTCATCCATGGCAATCCCTGCAACAGCTTCTTGTCTGACTGTATTTTTGATGTACTGCATGTTGATATGACCCAAACGCGAGTGCCAGAGTTTTCCTGTAAATAATGCATGTTCTTCTGGCCTCCTGAAGCGCATCACGTACATGTTGTTTTCAAGAGTAGCTTCTGGTCCTGGACGATTATCATTTTCACTGTCCATGTACCAGGTTCGCTTTCCAAGTCTTGTTATTTTGTAGCCCTTCAACGCCATTACTACTTCGGAAAATAAGTTGACGTTGCCAGGTATGTAGAGCACATCGTTAATTGTGCATTCTTGCCATTTTCCACCCATGTAAGCCATTACAGTAACAGTTCCAATGCCTTTTGCCATGGCGCTGCTGTTATCTGCCAGTTGAATTGAACGTGCGTCCTTCAGCGGGGCAAGTTCATCAAACCATTCTTTTCGGCCACACATGTGAGCGGAGGCTCCTGAGTCGCTAATCCAGACACTTTTGACGAATTCTTGAGGATTATCATTCGCCATGAACGCAGTACGGTCTTTGGAGTGAGACGATCCTTGCTCATCATTGTCTTTGTTTTCTTGTTTGTGAAATTTTCCTTTCCTCTGCTGTTGTCCTCTATGTTGGTTGCCCTTGTCATTGTTGTCAGCAAACCAACACTCATCAATGTTGTGACCCATTCTTTTGCAATGACTGCATGGACCTTTTCTCTTTTTCTCAGGCTTTTCTCTTTCCTCGCCTTCATAGTCTTCTGAGCCTTTGTTGGCTCTGTTGAACTTTTTGGATTTTCCATTTCTGTTGAACTTTTTACCACCTCCACCGGCATGGAAAGCGGCTGCTTTTTCGCTGTTTTCTTCAGCTTGCTTTTTCTTCATTAATTTGTTATCCAAGTCTTCTGCTCTGAGTCTAGCTAGAAGATTTTCCATGGTTCTTGATGCATCGTCAACGGATTCCCAGGCCTTCTTGAACGGAAGATATGGTTTGTCGGGTAGGGCATCAGTTACTTTCATGACAACCAGCCTTGGGTCCAGCACCATTCCCATTTCCCCCAGATTTCTTGCTAGGGCTTCAATTTCCATGTGCGCTTTTACTGCTTCGCCTTCTTTTGCTTGGTATGACATGAACGCCTTTAGGGTGTGGTTTATGTTGGTCATGCTGTTGTCTGCATTATACTTGACCAACGCGTCATACATTGCCTTTGAAGATCTCAAATTGTAGACATGATTTGTCTGAGCTTTTGTTAGCGTTGTGACGATGATCGCCTGGGCCTCCAAATCTCTTTTATCCCATGCAATGGTGGGACATGGTGGCGGTGCTGCAGTACTTGTTGTAGGTACAGCAGGTGCTGGTCGGGGATCCGTTCCATCGACCACGCCCCATAATCCTTGAGCTCGTAGCACGAGACTGATTTGCAACTTCCACTGCTCGAAGTTTGATCCATCCAGCCGCACGACATTTTTCAGATCCATTTTGCTTTGTTGGTCGGGTGGACTTCAAGCGTAAGCGTAAATTTGAAAATTTTTACTTATCTTTTAAGTTGCTTTCCACTTCTGGGATTTTATCTCGACCTTTACGTGGTTGTCCTGGACACCATCTGGTCAGGGTTGAGGTCCTCAGGTCACTTGGGTGGATTTCACTATCCGGTTCCCAAGGGTTTCCAGTCACAATGTTCAGCAGCTTCACAAGTTGATGAAACTTTTACGCACTGTATTTTTCTTTATTTTCAGTTTATGGAACTTTTTTCAGAATGAGTAAATTATTTAGAGTTTTAGCTATCACTTGATAACAATAAGTCTTGAAAATCTTTTTATTTTGTACAAATTTCAATTGTCACAAGTTTTTTCGTCAAGAAAAAATTGTATGTGTTTTTCACTTTCACTGATTTTACAAGATGATTCGCACACCACCGTATTAAATGCGATCTTGTATACAGTATCGCAATCCCCCAAAACGCAGCTTTTTATTTAGCTGTTATGAGTGAAGCTAACTACACTTTTTGATGCTTTACTGTAGTACTATTTAACTATCCTCTGCTACCATGAAGGATATTATGATATTATGCTTCTTCTTCAAAGAGAGTCGATGTTACTTTCATGGTGGTTTTTGTGTGAATGAATTTTTATTTAGTAAAGACATCATCATAATATTCTACATCTCTCATCTCATCTCCGTACATCATTCATCATGCATATTCATAATACATTTCCATCATGCTTATTATGTATACACTATGCTATATGTCCAGTAGGACTGGATTTACGGTAAATTTGATTACCTACTTCTTAATTTGATTTGATTTGAATCAGTTCTGCCTTAATTATATTATTTGTCTCTGCATTTTATTATCTCGCTGCACTATCACATTCCACAATTTTAGTTACTTTACATTTTACTATAAGACCCGAATAACTGCCAATATGTGTAGTATTACAAAATGTATGAAATGTAGCATCAGAAGTGTACAGAATCAAACTAAACGAGCACAGTAAAAATCTTCAAAAATCATGAGCAACTAATCATGTTAAATATCTAAAATGTGCGTCTGTTCAAGTATTGATATAACTCTTTCCACAAGAAACTCTTTTCTACAAATGCGAAAAGTACAGATATGCGAGGGAAAATAGAATCCACAACAAAATAAAAAATAGCCTGTAACTCGATGAGAATTTTGTCAAACGGCATATAATCATTCCGATGACTATGAACTTTGTGACGAATAATTTTTGAGTACCGATTAATGAATTATGTACAACATATGAAAACTGAGCAACTTGAGAACCACTAAAGCTCATGCAATTTCAGTGATAATTCGTGCATTTATTGCAATGTTTAGCAACACTTGTTTATATTTTATTGTCAACCCCGATAAACCCATTACTGCTTGAGCAAACTGCCGTTTTAATCAAATGTCACCGCATTGAATTCAGAATAATGCAAGTTTGTTGGTGGATAGTGTCTTACAGTTGGTTATACAATTTTGAAGTTGAAAAGTTTCTACAAATTACGGAATGCATTAGGTTGACCAAAAATCATTGTCGTTCTTAGCAAGTGATTTGTATTCGTATCAATCCCATAGAGCACAACAAATTATGTCCAGTATTTTATTTTCTTAACGTTTCACCGGTACACAGTTAATCGAAAACATTCGGCCAGGTAAATACTCAGAGGACACTAGTTACCCATAAAGTATTAAATATAAACTTAAGCATGCTATTTAGGATTATTCTCTAGTTAGATTATTTCCCTGGTCAGAAATTTATTGTAGCACGCATTGCACCGAGCCTTACGATCAGTAGGACGTTGAAACAGGTATTCCTAACAATTTGACTATTTTTGTCTATATACAGATTATGATGAAATGAATCAATTCAACTATCGCTGGTGAATTAGATTAATGAAGAGACAATTTATTTATAAGCCAAACCAATTTAATTACAGAGATAATTAATGAGAAGTTAAACTAAGATTAACATCAATAGCACAAAAGAGTTCACCTCTTCTAGAGAAAAGGAACAGGAGTGAGTATACAACCAAACGCAAACCGCACTCCAACTTCACACAGAACGCATGCTTTCCTGTTCGGACATTCCTCCGTCTACAAACAAAAACTGGGGTAATATGATATATATTGCATTATCACACAGATTAATTGACTGCCAGATATTTTGTTTAAGTCAATGTTGTTGAATGCTTTTAATTGAGTATTGGACATGACTACTTGATTAAAGTATGACCGGGAATTTAAAAAATCACTAGAAAATTGCATAAATTTATCCCCATAGCAATCATTACACATTCCATGTTTCGAAACAATAGAATAACCTATTTGTAACGGATACGACAAACAAAATTGGATATACAAGACGTCGTTGTACTACAATGCTTCAGCTGTGAAAAGTTATCAACATGACAAAAATTTCGCAAAAGTTGCATATATATGAGAGTGAATTATTTAACTCTAATCAATGCAATTTGGCAGCCTCCGTGTAACCGATATTAGAATTCTCGTTACAGCTAGTGGCAATCTTAAATCGACCAACTTTGCAAGTACGCATTAATCACTTTTTCTGAGGAATTTTAATAATTAACCTTCATCGCAATTAAAGATTTGAAATTATTGTATTGTGAGGATAATTGACATCCTGTTTACTGAATCTTATTGCAATAATGTATAATTTGAAATATAAAATCATCAAATACGGAATATGTCAGCCGGCACAATCACTTATAGTTATGTTATAAATCATTTGTTATCAGCTAACCATTTATTACCAGAAAATAAATAATTACAAACAAAAACTCTGTTTCAATAAAAAATCTTGTTATACTTTATTGAATTTGTCAAGACAGGCGGTCGGCATTCTGGTAACTTATAGGATAGGAAGATTCTTTAATTAATTTCATCTTGGCTTAGAACTGTTTCATTTATAAGCCACCGAATAAAAAATCCACTCCGTACTGCTAATTCAAGTGGTAGGTGGAGTTATTGCTGAAGTCGAAAGGATTTTACTGGTCATAGTTTTGGTTAAAAATTGGGGTTACATGTTGCGACAACAAGTTTGATAAAACACTCTCAAAGAAACATTTTACTGCAAAATTGTATAACAGTTTCCGCTATCGCTAAGCCACACTTTCAAAAAGCCACACTTTCAATAAACCACACTTCAAAAAGCCACGCCGCAAAAAAACCACAAATAAAAAAATCTATATAGAAGAATGTTCTTCAAGTTTGTTGACCTAACCGAGCCTAACCGAACCTAATCGAACTCAAATCATGCAGTTGTAATGGCAATATCCACCATTTATAGTAGTGTGGCTTTTTGCAGTATGGCTTTTTGAAGTGTGGTTTGATGAAAGTGTGGCTTTTTGAAGTGTGGTTTATTGAAAGTGTGGCTTTTTGAAAGCGTGGCTTATTGAAAGTGTGGCTTAGCGATACACCCGGTTTCCCGGAATGTTGGCCTGGTTCCCAACAGTTGAATAAATTTCATTGAACGAATGAACGAACGACGGATCGAATTTCTATGACACTTCAATGGAGGCTGTCGATATTGATGTGTGTAATGTCGGCCAAATTGACATTAAAAGTATTTTCGTGGTTGCAAAAAACTGCTAAGTAACGTAGGTCTATTTGAAAGGACCCAGGAAATGATATGCCTTAAATGCAAGCCGGATTGTGATGATCTTCATTACAGAAGAAAAGTTCGGCTTTTAATTTACTCATAATTAAGATAATAATTAAAAAGTTTATTTTAGAGTTGTCAAAGTATTTTCAATGTTTTTGATGTGCATTTGCATACAACTCTTCACTGCATTTTACGACGCCGCCCAACACAAATATTACCTTATTCAAGTTTGTTAAATCTAAGGTTTTGGGTAATTACGTAATATTTGTGGTAATATTATGACTGAGTTTAACATATTTGGTTGAGCGTGGATTGGCAGGTCAGAAATATATAGTCATGTCTGAATAATCAATGCATGAATATGATTATTATTAGGACTATTTCACTTCAATTTTAATAAATCTACTATTAGTTTTCGATTACCTCTGGATGGACTTGGAACCCTTGTTCGATTACACCGCATTTTATATCGCGTTCTGTCAAGACACGGACAGCCACGGAGCACTTAGCGTGCCAGAGAGTGTGCCAATTTTCTTTTCCACCACCTCCATAAAACTCAATGTTGACAACGATTGATGTTGCGGCTTCATATATATTTTGTATGCATTTGCGTTCAGCAGTGGTTGTTTAGTTACTGACATTGCTTCAAAATGACCTTTAAAGTTTAATGAAGAATCCATAATCATACCTAAATAATTGAATGTATTTACACTTTCAATAGTATCACCATATACTTTAATTTGTTGGCCATTTAAACAAGCAATCTTCGAATTGTGGTCATTCGCTTTATAAAACCACATGCTTTTCGTTTTATCAACATTAATACTTAAAAAATTGTTCGTACACCATGTCTCTAACTTAGATATACATTGTTGTATTTTTTCTAACCCTTGCTAAACATCAGTGCAGTCAACAAAAATAACCAGATCATCGGCATACAACAAATACGGTAGTTCAATGACCTCACCTATGTCATTAATAAATAAAGTAAAGGTCAAAGGTGCCAAGCAGGAGCCAGGCAAAGTTCCATTATGTAAATTATAATAGTTTGAAACATGATCACCATTTATAACACGGAACTTCCTGTCTGTAAAGTAACTCACGAGTAACTTTATAAGATACGGCGGAACTTGGAACTTTTGCATCAACTTCAGAAGTAACAGCTTTCGATCAACGGAATCGATCAACGGAAGTGAAAGGTTCAAAGAGCTTTTCCCATAAAATCCCATCTGAAAGTTTAGCATATATAGACAATCGAATTGTGTGCAAAACCATCTTTTGGACTTCCATCTCTACATCTGTTGCACGAAGTGTGTCGGGTTAGTCACACAATGAGCATTTCTCAATTGCGTTTCTTAAATACTGTGACGCCGATTAATGTAAAATTGGCGCAACCCGAGTTAATTGGGTTCATAGGTCAAATCTTGACAACAATTGACCGTCATTCGATACGTTTTATAGATTTATTATGCGTTTTGGTTAACGTGTATTTGTTCAACCTTTTATTCCGTTAATTTCTAATCATATAATCAGCTTTACAATAATCCGCCTCGACCTTCGCATGCATGTATTAGTCTTATTGCATGTATTTGTATTACAATCTTATAATTTCTACTTTTCTCACAGTAATTAAAGTCTTAGAGCATATGAAGTTTGCGGTTTGTCGCTGGTTTTTTATTATGTTTTTGTGCAGATACTTCGACCAAATGTAAACAAAATACGTTTTATCTGCTGCTTTTCGTACACTTTATAAATGAAAACGTTGGTATTGGGTACGAAACGTTCTTTAGTTCTTGTACTACAATGGCTGACTTGAACATCTTACATTGGAGCTTCTCTTCCTGAAAACAGAAAGGTCTATCACGACCTTCCTCAGTTCTTTTAAAAATCTGCTCGATTGTTAATATCATTTAGTTAATTAAATCCCCAAAAGGATAGGCTTTTAAATGTAGCGGTTATTGAGAAATTAGGAAAAATACAGAAAAGTGGATGCCCAGTCTGTAGGGCACATTCTTAAAGCTAGAATTTGAAATTTGGCACACATGCAGTGCAAAGAATTTCAAACATGGCGTTGGCTTGCGATTTTTAAGATTTCGAAGCTTCGGCGAGCAAATTAGTTTTTTCTCTTTTATTCAAAAATGGTAAACAAAATTCAAAATCTAGCTTCGCGACCTTATTCGACATGTAAAATTACATTATATACAATTTATTTAGGTATTAAAAGCTCAATACTTTAACCGGAATTTGCAAAATAACAAAATTAATAGCGGTCAGAACTCAAAAATGACATCCAACCTTTACAAATTCACAATTGATACGACAAATTTGCATAATTTTGTTTGATAAAATGCTCTCGAATCGGCGAGAATTGACGGATTTCGATGCTTTAAAAAGCAATAGGTAGCCGATGAGTTCAGTTTCCGCAGTGTGGGTTTTGTCAGATTTTGCAATTTCAATTTTGGGCTTATGGCATATCACCTGGAGTGGACGGAGGAAGGGTTCATAGGGCGCGGAAACAAAGTATTGAAGTAAAGCTTGAGATTATATGCACGATAAACCAAGGAAATATACATGCATTTATGCCCTAAAAATCGTAAAAATATGCCCTAAAATATGCAGTTAAAATCGGAAAATGTGCATAAATATGCAATTATGATTCGAAAAATGCATATATATGCGATAAAAAATCCAAAATGTGTGCCTAAATACACTTCTGGTTTCTGAGAAATCGTTAATATGGTTAGTTATTTAATTCTAGATAAGACAATTTTCATTTTCTACTAAAAATTAAACACATTTCAGGTTGATTCATTGCAAAACTATATCTCAGGCATGGGTCGAATTCAGCTGGCTAAAAGGGACAATCATTGAGTCGTCGCACTGCCAAATTATGAGTTATTTTGGGCGGGAAGATTAATTCATTGGTGAAAGAGATTGCCCAAAGGCTTAAAATTAAACTTCCCGCCCAAAATAACTCAACATTTGGCAGTGAGACGACTCAATGATTGGTCGTGAAACTACAAACTTATAGGTAGCCAGCATACTTTAATATTAAAATATTACTGCAAACAAGCTGGGGCTTAATATCCTTGAACTCTTATGTCCTTGACGAATCACCGCAAATTAAATCTCAACGCCTCATTTCCAGGAAGACAATAACTTCAAGAAATAATTTTAATTAAAATTATTTCTTGAAGTTATTAATATGTATGTATTAATACATTCAAGTATTTAAGTATTTATAATTGATCTATATCGTCTTACATTTATGTATGCCGACAAGCAGCGCATGGCGTTGTCGCATTGAATAATGGTGAAATAAAATGATTGATTCAACAACATTCGAGTTTATGGTACTTATCTGACACCAAATAAAGCCTTGATTACAATTGAAATCGGTCGTTTATTGCTTAGTTATCATTACTGGAAACTTTGAAGATCAACTTAAATTGGATGTTGAATCAAACGTGTTGTTTACACAAAAATGTTAAAAACTTAATCAAAATTATGGAAATCATATCCTAGTATTCATGTGGATAACTGCTTCAAAAGAAGGTAAATGAACAATGGAATAAGTGAAACACTAACACTGCAGATCACCAAACCAACTCTTCAAAACAACCACAGAGAATGTCTTAGAACTTTGATGGAATATTTGCCTTCATCACCAAACTATCTATTTTCTCCCCTGCGGGTCATCATAATAGCAGAAGATATCGTCTAGTTTGACACGTTCGAATAAGGAAAAAAGTAATAAGAAATAAATATTTTTCATTGTGCAGCTTTTCATCATCATTCGTGAAAGAACTTTGGAAATGTATGTGTGCATCCCCTTCCTTTTATTATTCACGTCAATCATTTTGAACGTTAAATAAGTAATAATATAGAGAATTCGAATATTTATTGTAATTTGAGCGTAAATGCTATTAGTTTTACTCAATTGCTCTATAGCAAATGGTCAACATTGGGCCAAAATATATTTATGTCGGTGATTCTGATGTACGGAGTGTTCCCTGTGGGTCAAGTAACGAGAGTAAATAGTAAATTGCTTCACCTGCAGCACATGATATTCTGTGTTCATGAAGAGTAATTCACCAATTATTGAAACAGGAGGCAACGGAAGGAAAAATAGAATGTATGTAGGAAAGAGACAATTTACGTATTCGTTTGTGACCAAGAAATAATCCATGGTGAAATATGGCGAGTGATGTTTACTACAGTAAATGGGTAGCCTTCTCACCACATCATACACTCTAATTTTTGTAATGGCCGAAATTTAATATTTACGGCAATTGCAGAAAATAATTGGGAATCAATTAAGTCGTTATGCGAAATACATCAAATGCTCAAATTTTACTTAAGCGTCGTAGTGCAGTTTTCATTGCCCCTAGAACTTTGTTACAGAGGGAGGTTGTATGAACTTTCTTGTGTTTGGCTGGTTTGTCTCGATAGTTGAGCAAATCTCGAACGTAGATGACGAAACAATAGAAAAATATGCTTAAATGTTGTGATCATTCTCAAAATCTGAACATAATGAAATGCTAGTGCACAATTGGAGAGAAAACTGTGAGATATATATAATTTTTGGTTTATTTTCTTGCCCACGAATGTATATTTCCCGAATTTCATTTAAATCTGTACGTGGCATAGCATGAAGCTGTAGCAAAAAATGCTCTCTTAATTTGTTAGCTCGCAATGGACAAAGATAATTGTCAAGTTTCTTTTTAGGTTAGATAAAATAATTTTCAAGAGCTACTTTATGTTTAGTTTCGATAGTTCGGAATATAGCGTATGACAGGAATATGAATACAGGAACATTTCCTCACCAATTTAAAGTTAAAGCAACATTATCCGTTTGAAAGTTTACGAGAAATACATAATTTATGTAAATTGAAATCATTTTCTCCTCACAGTGTCTAGCATTTATTCATTATTTCTTATTATATACCTATCTGTGGACATATTCAACCACTGTTCTGCATGTTAGAAACGATTTTAAAATGGGCATTATATGTATAAACCTATTGTTATAAGCTAACCATAAGCGACCGAGGAATGTCGAAATAAAATTGTAAAGTGCAAACAATTCAAGATAAATTTTGAAACGGCATTCTAAAACAAATACTACAAATCCAGCCAGAGTGCCGTAAGCAAGCACTAGAAATACAGTCGAAATGTTTCCCTCCATATTTGGCCGCTTCAGTGTCGTGTCTCTGACAGCTGGCTTGAAGGAGGTTCTCTCCTTGACGTACCTCGAGCACCAGTCCCAAATTCCAGAAACCGAAAAGGCTTGTATTTTTCTCATAATAGTTGGTTGAAGTCTGCCGAACACTTGAAATCCGATTGACATGTTTGCATACGTCTCCTCTCCCAGGCTAACAAACTGGTGTGGGTTTTCCTGAAAACATTTAATTGCAAACTTGCTCGCCAAGTTTCTTGGGAGTACAAGTGCTGAATTTTTGCACAACTTGAGGTGTTGGTACAGGGTACTACTTTGGGCCTCAAATATATATTCAATTAATTGGCTATAATGAGTTGAAAATGTTTTTGCACTCATTGTTGACAATTGCTCTGTTCGGTTTAGAAACGCCTGCGTTAAAATTCTTCTGCTATTTGGATGAAAAGGGGAATGATCGTCTAAAAGGCTGATATCAGCAGTTTCAAGTTCCAGGTTCCGCATAAGATTTGCCCAACTAGATACCTCAGAACCGGCGATGAGGGAAGGAGTAGTGTTTTCAATTACTTCATCTGAAAGCGACGAGAATATCATATTATTTGCCCATTTTCTGTATGATTCACTGGAATTGAACTTCCACTCATTCACACCCATATGCACAATCTTTGCTCTGGCGTGGATTATAAACTTTTCTGCTACCAGTTCAGCAAAGCTGGAATGGGGCGACCAGATCTTGGGTGCAATCACGTTGTAAACGTTGTCGTTTTTATACCCGTTGCTTATCACAATTCCCATTAACAACATGGTTGCTATGGTAAACCGCAGACGAAAGTTTTTGCACGACGCAACGCTGAGTGGGTCGCCTTGCTCCAGCAGCAACTTTATAACTTGGATCAAATGGATAATGCGGCCGTCCGTTCTGTGTGTTGACCCAGAAATCTGTCCATGTATTTCCGAGATGGAAATGGAAATTAGGACAAGGAGCGCCCAGGTATATTTGTCGTAAACCCGCACCAACTCGCGCATCCCAAATGCATGCGTCTTCCTATCGCTATTACAAGCAACGAATGTTATAGTGTTTATGGCTTCAATATATGACAAGGCTAGGACATGAGAAATATTACTTGCGACGGCAAATACTTTCAACTTGTGATCCAGATAGTAAGGTCCACGGTGGTCAATATGGTTTCTATTCTCGCAATATGCGTTGAACCTGCCGCCAAACGTTACGGTACTGTTGCCCATGACGTCAAACAACACGGATGCAATACCGGTAGCAAAATTCTCGTTAATGCTGCCTACACCAAATTTCGCTGAGCCATGCATTCGTCGGGATTCACTGGAAAACGGAACCGCACATTGTTTCATCTTATTCACAACAGAAACATCCCCTGCACGTTTGTACTGCAAATCCAACTTAATCTCCCACCGCTTATGTACGTCGTGGGAATGCAGTGCATACAAGTTGCTTAGAGTGGATAACTGACATGGTTTGAACGTCACTGAAAGTATTCCGTTGTCAGTCCAACTGGCTACTACATAACTAGTGTTGTGGATCCAGTGCGAGTTTCGTTGCCCTAATAATATTGATACAGTTTCAGTTGAGACCGATTGATGCATTATACTTTCGGAAAGTTTATTAAAGGCTATCAAGTTCCTCATGAATCGTGTCAGGCTTTTTCCTGTGAGCTGAAAGTTTTCATGATTCACAAATATTTGTAGCTTGTAAACTACTGTTGTTAATGATTGAGTTCTGAGTTGTCTAATATCGTTCTCAGCACGTGTATCGAATGTAAACGGAAACGACATGCTACGCAAAAGTAGTGGCGGCATTTGAACTGAAATTTGAACCTGACATGCCAATGGTTTCGAATTGAGGACATAATCGCGATACTTCAATCGAATGCACAAATCCTTTGAATCGATTATCGCGCCATTCTTAAATACGATTCCTTTGAAATATTTTGATGTACGGCACTTGATTGTGTGCTCGAATTCCCCTTTTATGCTGCTGTTGTAGTGCCGATATCCAAGTGGAGCCCACACTTTCCAGTACCTACTGCGGCCTTGTTCAAAGTCGAGGGATTCAAATACTTGAACCTGTGGTGTTCGCAATACTATACCGGGACTCGATGAACCCAAGTTGGTATGGTGGAAGTTGTCCACAACAATGAGACAGTGTGCGTTTTCAAACTGATTCAAAATGCTCGTGATGGGAAGATCCATTCCTTGCAATTTTTTGCCCTGCGCTTCATTATATAATTTCATCCCATCCAACATTCCCTTAGGGAAATCGCCTTTAAATGGGTTTGACGAATAATCTTACAAAGGTGTAATTGAATATTTTAGCGGATGCAATTCCGGTGGTGGTTTCACATATGAAATGCTTGAAATGAATACAACCCAACATGGGATCAGTTCCGTCTTAGCCTCCATCAACAATTTCGAGAACAGGACACCGAGTAGTGTCAGCTGTACCGGTCTCCTCACAATATACATGACTAGCGAAAGCCCCATTTGGATGAACTGAAGCAGAGGCGAACAAAATTAGTTTGCTACTGCTGACGCTTAAGTGGATTTTTAAATCAAGTCCATTAAACGGTAAACTAGGGTCACTTGTAACAGAAGCAAAAGAGAGATTTCGAGTTATATTCAGTGCTTACACACATGACGATCTTTCTAGAAGTGGCGACAGCAGAGGAGAAATCATGTATACTAAAACATTGGTTTGTGGATATATGCAGACTTTCCCCGTATGCTTCCACTCAGTATTCTAATATGAATAATTTAGTGCATTGATTATTTTTCAAGGGGCCATAAAACACACTTCTTCTTGCAGGAGAGCATGTGAATATTATTTCACGCTCACTCATTATATATCCTCCCATGTTCTGACAACTTGAATAATTTAGCGTATAGATTTATTTTCCAGAGGGAATGAAAAATCGATAAATGTCTGCCTGGCTTAACTTGTATAACTTAAAGCACTTAATTAATTAAACACTTTTACTAATTTGTTGGTCACCTAACATATCTCAGCAAGTAGCATAATAGCAGTCCTCAAGAGTTTTTCATAATACATTGTTTCACTTGGAATATCTATCTATACCCAAAGTGTGAAAATTCATATAGCTTCGAACTCAATACTCAACATGCACTGCCTATTTGAATCCTTCGCACGAATTCCGCATGCTGGCTTGACGGACAGATGGGAGATTTGGATTCATTTTGCCTATATGCTTTTTAAGATACTTCCAGTGCAAAATCCCTGCATTGTGGTGCCTACTGTACAAATTGGCGAGAACATTCGCATGTATGGATATTTTGGCATCCAGTCGTTACTAGTTCTCTCTTCATTCATTTCAGTCTCTAATCGAAACTAAACCCCAATAACTAAATTGCTAAGTCCATTTTCAAAATGCGGTGGTGTCTATCAATCATTTTCAATTTGATCTTATATGCACTTTTTAAATTGTTTTGGTAATAAAGATAAAAAATAATTTCCGCAAATATCATTTGAAGAACTCTAATCAAGCCTCGTACATTTTGTAGTGGAACAGCATAGCAGCTTGATAACATAAAAAGGTACATAATTCCATAATTCCGTCATGATAGGCGAAGGAAGTTTAATTTCATGTTTCACAAGAAATGCTATGAAAGCCACACAATTTCCGATCCCTACAACGCAAAATATTACATTTCCATTCATTGTAGGTGCTGCCACGGTTGCAATCTTACTTTCAAAAATACTCCTGTTAATGAGTCATTACTGCTAAGCCAGACCCAAATCCCGAAAGCACTAACCGTACCGTGTCCATGTGTAAGTTTTTTTTCTACCGCTGCCTAATTTTATAGCCTATATATTTCAAACCATACTTGTGAGTACTATATGAATGTCGTCAATCAATAAATATGTCCTCGATTGTATTAATATTATTACGGTGCTTTGAAAACGATATTATTATGATTTGCATGAGAAATTATTATTATTGACGAGAAAAATTAAAACATGGAGACGAAAGTTATTTTTTCCTGTCTGTTATCGGATTAATTTTCCGAAATGCACTTACGAAACTATGGATGAGCAAATCAATACGCTCATGGGATAGAACTTGTCTATGCTTCTATACTCCCAACGAATACGTTTTAAGAGAATTACGGTAGAATTGCATTTGTTTTTATTACACCAACGAGAGTATGTCCAAAAATTACATTTTAACATACGCTTCAATTTCGTATTATCGTGTAAAAAGAAATCAATTTCTGAAAAATTTAAACCAATATTCAATTATTTTTTCTATAATTGCATAAATTCACATTAATGCTTCACTATATCTCTTGCCTTGTCCATCGCCCCATCAAATGCCCTGTCAATTTATTGATTTATGTATACATAAAACAATTATCGTGACTGAAAGATTTCAATAACCCTTGCTGTGTTTTCTATTGGAGCAAAGGGAATTATGTGTGGCATGGAAAATACGGATCGATGTTCATATGTGCAAGACGAGTTGACGAACACAAGAACGCAGCGCCCATATTTGTATGTACGTAAATGCAAAGTATCGCATTCAAGCCATGCAATCATTTCTCCTGTTGTAGTACTGACGGCACGTTTTTATTTGGTTATGGCACTATTGATTTACTTAAGCATGTGCACATAAAATTAAATTTAGAATATTTCAAAACTTGGTAATGACAAGAAGATCAACAGCATTCTGAACAATATCATCACAAATGTGCATGCCTAATGTGTCCGTTACTAGTCCATAAGGCCACATTTCAAAACCAATTGTCGGAGCAGCTCTAAAAAACCTCCGTGCAATGGCGTTGCCTCCTATATGCTTTTTCCAAAACAGCCTAAACAGCACTCCATTCTGGTGAATTTTTCCCGCCATCTCAGACATTACCAGACTAATGGCAACAATACCAACCGTGAAAACTGGCCTTAGTAAGTATGATCTTAACGCCAATTATTGGCGGCCAATAGTTGGAAGTATGAACCAAAAAGACATTTTTTTCTCCCTCGAAAATAATGCCATTTTTATGCAAATTGGAAAGTTATTTTTTCAGTCTAGTTCAACGAATTATAAAGATCCCTGAATTTCCTACAAATATATTTCATTTGTCTTTATAATGCAGAAGATATTTTGCCGCTATCTACACAATTGTGTGATTTACAGGCGAAACCGCATAACGCGTTTAAAATGTATTTTGATGCAATAATTCAACCAAAATGGGGAATACTGGTCTTAAATTGGTGCCATTCTATTAGAAATAGTGTATTATTTGTTAACTGATACACATTTTTCCATTTCCAAAAATTTTTGACAGAGCCTGCTGATTACACGAATAGCAGCTCACATGTCATTGCAATTTTTAATGAGAAAACGAAATTATTGATTACCCGTGTTTACTAAATCTATTACAAATCTTTAAATAATAACCCGTATATAATATAAATGAATTGGCTACAATTACATAATTGGCTGATGCAACAAGTTGTAGTAGAACATTAAGCGACATAAGTTGTTGGACGAACATGAATGTACAGGGTTTTACCACAACTTCAAATCCTGCCATTTGCTTGCATGTATCGTATCCATATGGAATTTGAGGGATCTCAAAAATTTGAACATACGTCCACAATATGAACACTGATGAGACTTGTCTTTGTGCACATGTTCGTGGTAGCGCATTTCCGAAGGTGTCACAAAACACTTCCCACAATATGTGCATGGATGCGCTTTCTCATAAGTGTGATACCGTCGGACATGAGTGTTTTTCACCACCATCGAAATAAAGTCTTCTCCACATAGTTCGCACGTGTATGGCAGTTCTCCTATATGCATCAAGATATGACGTGCCAAATGATCTGGAGATATGAAGCCCTTGTCGCAAAATATGCAGATATGGCGACGATCGGTCGAGTGATTGTCTTGATGAATTGTCCGTACATGAAGGTCACGTCCGTATTGAGTTCTAAATTTCTTGGGGCACAATGTGCATTTTATTCCCATGCTCTTGAGATGTGTTCGCATGTGCTGTTTTAAACCTTGTGCACCGATAAACGCTGAAGTGCATTCGATGCATTTATGAGTCCTCTCAGCAATGTGTCTGCGAATATGCCGATTTAAGTCTGGTCGTCGCTTGAATTTTTTCTCGCACATGGAGCATCCAAAGCGACGTGAATAAGAATGAGTTTGAATGTGTTGTCGTAAGCCGCCCTTTGTAGTAAATGCCTTGTCGCATCTGGAACACAAGTGGTCACGCACACCGAAATGGCTTTTCGCATGTTCTCTGAGTCGACTTTTATCTTGAAATTGCTTCCCACAAGTTTCACATTTGTACGGCCTTTCGAGGGTGTGGCATCTCATATGTTTCATAAGCCTGTCCTTGTTGATAAACCTTTTTGCACATAAACTGCACTCTTCCGTTTTTCCTTCGACGCCCAAATGGGATTTAAAGTGGCGGTCCAAGAAAGAATGCTTTACAACATGCATCACAATTATAGGGCCGTTCGCCCGTGTGGCTCCGCATGTGAATATACAAGGCGTAAGGCTTGAGAGATATCTTATTGCAAAAGATGCACATCAATTGTATTTGTTTATGCACGGAGTTGATATGATCTCTCCGTCCGCTTATTGATCTAAAACCCATACGACAGGACTTGCAGGAATACATCTTACTAAGTTGACCTATGCCAAGGAAAACATTTGAAATCGTTAGGATAAAAAGATTGTGATAATGGTGGTTGAAATATAAATAAATTAATAAAAATCACCGGTTTCGTAATTGTGGGTAAAATGTAGCCAAAGTTGTTTCAGTGTAGCATGTTAGTGAAGTGAAAGAAGCTGACGTTGTTGCCTCAGAGAGGAGCGCGGATGTGCTCCGATGAATAAAAGGAAGACATCAAGAAACGAGATTACCGCTTCAATGATTTAGCTGCATGATAAATAACTTTACCACACGACAACTTGCATGGTATGTTGCAGGTACTTTCGTTTGTGACAATAGAAAGGACCTTCAACGAACAAATCCAAAATGTTGCATACTACAATGGGAGTTGCACATTATCCTTAGAGTATTGTTGTTGAAATACAATTATAGCATGTTGGGCTGAATAAAACATCGCATATATGAATAGCACCGCATGTGGAAATAAATACGGATGGGTAGCAATATTGTTTTAAGGATGAACTTGTATTCCAACGCGTATAAACGGCAGGTGCAACTAACTTACTAATCTTGGTATAGGGAAGTTATTTAAATCCATAGTTGTAAACGTCGCACAAGGTATGCATTGCAACATGACTTCGCTTCCGTTGTAAGGTTTTCTCAACCTATTGTATTCAAGCTTTTGTTGCATTCCATTTACACATTTGAAATAAATGTCTATAAATAACTGTAGCTTTGTGCTTTATCTTTTTTTGCTCAATACAACTCGACTAACAGCAATTGTTTGTATGTAATCATACTGAAGCACAAATATTTTCCGAGTACACATTACTTCATTTACTTTAAAAGAAGTCCCTCGGAACGATTCGGTTCAGTCTCTGACTTTGAATTTCTTGATAAAATTTCGTACCTGCTCTGTGTAGCCAAATTTACCTTCTTCAATTCAATAAATAAATGTTTAACAAAAATTATCTAGACATTTCGAAAATAAAATAAACTTTTATTGCTCCATTGTAAGAAGTGAACTATTGGTTTAGGTAGCTTAAATTAGATTATTAAAATGTTTACGCTGCGGATGAGTGATAACCACATACACTGTTCCGAACAATTGTACCACAAGTGTGGTATCAACAAAGGAGTCTTTCGAAGTGCAATATCTGAGAAATATAAAGGGGAGCACTTGGAAGAAAAAATCAATTGCCATGTACGAATGCTCAAAGTGTGAAATGAGATTTGCATCATATCAAGGCCGAGATACTCATGTAAGTAGAGTGCATGATGGAATCCGGTATCCGTGTAAACTGTGTGGGAAATTGTTTTCGCAAGAAGTCAATTTGGAGGTTCACATGAGGGCACACACAGGCGAGAAACCGTATGGATGCCCAAACTGTCCAAAGCGTTATGCTTCCAAAGGTGTATTGAGCAATCATTTAAAATCCCACCTGCCCAATTCTGGAAAAATACACGAATGTACAATCTGCAATGTCAAGTTTTCGTGTCCCTCGGGCTTGAAAAGGCATTTGGATGCACATAACGGAAAAAGATCATTCCAGTGTGTCAAGTGCGGCAGGAGATTTACATCGAAAAGCAACGAATCTGTCCACGCTGGAGGAAATCAAAAATTTGGATGCCCTACTTGCAGCAAACGGTTTGGCAGTAAATCCCATTTACAAAGACATTTAAAAACTCATGAAATGCGCCCTTCAATTAAGTGTCGAGAATGCGACAGAAACTTCCTAAGTGAATCTGGTTATGGCCACCATCTGAAAACCAAACACACTAAGAACGGTGCCGACAATAATAAAATTAGTTGCGTCTTTTGTGGGAAAATGTTTGGAGTAATTTCCTACGTAAGGCAACATTACAGACTACACGCAAAAGAAATGCCGTACAGCTGCGAATTGTGTGGCAAGGAATTCATTTTCCAAGGAACCAAATATGGACACATACAAAGACATCACACGGGCGAACGACCAATGGGCTCTACCTTTTGTGGAATGCGATTTCTTACCACTGCGGAGTTGAAGAAACACGCCAAGAGCCATAAAAAATTATGACTGAAAATACTACAACATTATGTGAAGCTGTTAAATTTATATTTTCTAACTCATTTTATCATATTTACCATCCGAATGACGGGTTAGACAACGGTAATTCAGAATTTTAGATTCTGTGTTGCCTAATGACGTAAATGTAGTAAATATTTTAGCAAGACTTATATTCATTATTTTATTTTATTATATTTTATAATCCTAATCGTATTAGTGTTTTAAATTTTAATAATTAACGTACATGATTAGGTGGATTTATCCTTTGGATCGCAACGGTAATATTCATTTTTGGCAATTTAGATCCGTTGTAAAATTTGCGATGCAATAATTGGTCAACATGTAGCAACTCAGCATGTCTTGTCTGGTCTTGTTTCAAATTGCAATTTATACTCACGGAAATGGTGGAAAGTAGAGGAGGGGAAAGAAAGGAAAATGCAAGTTGTAAATAAAAAATGTATATCATATTATTTTGCAATTGTGATTAACTACCAGATTTATTTGTCCCATTTATTTGCGCTCTAAATTCACAGAGCAAAGAAAGAAACAAGGTTGTGGAAAACTTTTCAACTTCATGTTTTCATAAATGCTCAGAGCCTAAACTACGAGGGGTGGGGGTTGAAGCTCCTCCGGCAAAATTCTCTGCCATTATACTGTGGTTTCGTAATTATAACCTTCTCTACCTTCCGTTTGCCTACGCTAAATACCATATAACTTTAGAGAAAATATGCCTAGAAAACCTATGTTTTCGAATTTCTCAAAAACCAGCTTACCATAGTTTCCAAAAACTTGCACACATTTTAACCTCCCTATTTTCTAATTGTGTGCAAATTTTCATCCAAAAAAATTGATGACAGTTCGCTAACCTTACTGTTAGAATTTAGCATACATGAATAAGTTTTCCAACTTTTGCCAAAGAGGTTTTGCATGTAAAACGAGAAACGTCTACCAACAAAAACCCATAATAAAATGTTTATGTAAAAGCCCGTTAAGGTAATCAGTTTGGTATTGATCTAGATCAAACAGGGCCCCTGTTACAGGGGATAGTAAAATAAATTGAATTTGATGTATTCTTTGATTGGTTTCTAGCACAGATACGTTTTTAAATTGAACAATTCAAAATCCAGTGCATTTTTGAAAAATATATAAAGCTCAATGTATTCAGAAACGTCGTTGGTTTCTCAAATCTGGCTCATTTTAAATTAGG
Organism: Sinella curviseta; assembly: GCA_004115045.4. Taxonomy (NCBI): domain Eukaryota; kingdom Metazoa; phylum Arthropoda; class Collembola; order Entomobryomorpha; family Entomobryidae; genus Sinella; species Sinella curviseta. The sequence continues at coordinate 421,573 of CM023199.3, read as the reverse complement.
CGGTAGTTGCTTGTACTAATAGCGTATTCACATGAGCAAATGCGTCTGCAAGGATTTGTTCGGATATTACCATTACTTTATTGCCGACTATGTGAATATATGCAAGCGTGTTAGAGCGTAAACGTTATTAATATATCTTCCCTTTTGGAGACTTATAAAACAGTAGACCCCTTCAGTCCTATACCGTAGGAAATGGTACTTAGTTTTATCGGATATCATGACATAAGTATCGACTGTTCTTTACTGTAATAGAGGCAACAAAGCAAACGTTCCGGTTTAGCTTGAAACGAAAGTAGCCCAAAATACGTCTTGTTTGAGAAACAAGTATTAGATGTTTTAAACGGAATCTTTCCAAAAGCTTCTTTAATTGGGAAAATTGACACGGTAGATGATCGAGTTTTATCATGGATATCTACATGTGTTCTCATCAATTACTGGCAAAAAATTGCATTGACATCGACAAAGTACATGGGCCCCCTTCCCATATGCCTGACCCGGGCCCCCGAGTGACAACATTAGGCACTGGCCATAACAAGAGCTGGTGATGATGCCGTTTGACACCAATTACGCGGAGCATTTCGTTTTAATTGCTAAACAAGATAACCCCTCGCCAACATGTTGTTTTAAATAATAAGTTATTCATGATAATTGGAGAGGAGTAAGGTTTTAAAATAAAATTATTATTCAAACTGACTTGTCAAAAAACAAAAATTATTTATTTATATTCCCGTGTCTAATAACTAAGGAGTATGCTTCACTGCGCGTAGTGTAAGTTGAAGCTACCGAAATACAGTCTGCTTTATTGGATTTTCTGTTGCCACTTACTTTCATATTTTTCAAGCTAGACATCAGTTTATATACTGACCTACTATTCCTGGAAACGGAAGGCTTTGCAACTTTTTTTCCACATTTTGCGCATAATTGGTAGATGGAAGCAGGTCACTAAATAGTACCCAAATCGCGAAAGAACAGCCCTTAAACATTAATAAACCAAAAAATTAGGGCATTTGTTCAGAAATCGTTTGTGCGCTCTGTAGCCTACAAAACTTGACCTAGAAATCCCAAATTTGGCACGGTGGTGTAAAACACAATTCCCCAGAATGCGATTTTTGAGTTTTTCAGAAAAAATAAATACATAAGAAGTTTTGGCGGGAAAACTATTTAATTCAAAAACTGTATATGATTTTGAATATCCGACAACGGGAGCATAATTAGTAGCTAAAACTACGTTTTGTGCGTTATTTAAAATAATACTAAACACAGTAATTTGCCTAGAATTTGAAATTAAATAAAAAAAATCGGTCGCAGAACACAATTTTGACATCAAAGTCCTACAACATCTTAGAATCCACAGCAGTTATGTTATACTTTGGTGTCAAAATTGTGTTCTGTGACCGAATTTTTTAATTTAATTTCAAATTCTAGGCAAATTACTGTGTTTAGTATTATTGTAAATAACGCACAAAACGTAGTTTTAGCTACTAATTATGCTCCCGTTGTCGGATATTCAAAATCTTATACAATTTTTGAATTAAATAGTTTTCCCGCCAAAACTTTTTATGTATTTATCTTTTCTGAAAAACTCAAAAATCGCATTCTGGGGAATTGTGTTTTACACCACCGTGCCAAATTTGGGATTTCTAGGTCAAGTTTTGAAGGCTACAGAGCACACAAACGATTTCTGAAAAAATGCCCTAATTTTTTGGTTTATCAATGTTTAAGGGCTGTTCTTTCGCGATTTGGGTACTATTTAGTGACCTGCTTCCATGTACCAATTATGCGCAAAATGTGGAAAAAAAGTTGCAAAGCCTTCCGTTTCCAGGAATAGTAGGTCTACTGGAAGTAGAAGCATACGGCATGCTGCATGCCTGTCAATATCTGATGTAAATGCAGTCCAAACAAGGTAACTATTTTAGCCCTCCCAAATTCATTAAGTATTGGCTGATCCTGCAGTCAACATAACATTTTGAGGCCTCACTGGATTAATCTAGCAATGAGATTGTGCGAAATCCATTTTCTCGAGGTACGAAACCAGGCTGTCCAGTTAGCAGATATTAAGTAAATATAATATTTGTCAAACGAATACCACGTAAAATACTTTTCCAATAAAACCAGCTAATAGTGTGAGCTTGAAATCGGCCATCTAAATTGATTTCACAAGTTGACGATCACGCTCTGGAAATGATTACAGCCATGTGTCCTATTTGTTGCAACAGTCTCCATGGTATTTTTTTCATTTGATACGTAACATGGTGATGCTCTGAAGACATGTGTGATATAAATTATACAAACTGTGGGTGTAATTTGTAAATAGGAAGTATTCTTTCGAATCGCAATTTTTATTTGCGAATCAATTTGTTTGTATGTACTTTTCACACAAATATGTACTTGGTTGTAATTTCATTTGTTGTTGGAAATGTACACGGGATAAAATTGCATTACAATTGCCCTTTTATATATCGAGTTGTCCGTTACCAAATACAAATTTGAACAAAACTTTTGAATAAATTACTATAATTTACATTTCTAATTTCGTCTTCCGACACATCAAACGGATAGTAAGCTGAGTCAAATATATGCATTCTATTGACTGGTAGAAATTTTAAAATTTCTAAATGATATTCTTACCCCACCCCTGCATGCTTAACAAGTAAATTGAAAGTCAATAAATGCGTGATGATACAAAATGCCCTCATAGTCTCTCAGTTTTATTCGCGCTAAACATTCATGATTATAATACTAATCTACAATTACTTCCCAAATTTTAACCAAGGATTTAGCAGGGGGCGGACATGTACCTGCTAAACCCCAGGTTAAATTGTCCAAAATCCTAACCATGTTTTTCCATGCTAAACCAAAAGAGGGACAATTTTTTATCCCTACTAAACCCTACGTTAATTCGAAACAAAATGTCCCTCCTGCTAAGCCCTATGTTAAGTCGTTACAAAATGTCCCTCCTGCTAAACCCTATGTTAAGTCGTTACAAAATATCCCTCCTGCTAAACCCTATGTTAAGTCGTTACAAAATGTCCCTCCTGCTAAACCCTATGTTAAGTCGTTACAAAATGTCCCTCCTGCTAAACCCTATGTTAAGTCGTTACAAAATGCACCCTTCGTAACTTAATGCAATGGTAAGTCCCGTGTTATTGTAGTAAATGCTAAACCCCGTGTGGTTGTATGATATACTAAACCCCTTGTAATTATATGAAATGCTAAACCCCGTGTTATTATATGAAATGCTAAACCCCGGGTTAATATATGAAATGCTAAACCCCGTGAAACTGTATTAAATGCTGAACCCCGTGTTAATTTCTTAATGCTATCCCCCTGCAATTTTGCGAAATATTATGTAAGTTTAGTTAGTGCGAATTCCCAGTCTCGAAAGCCTTGCCTTCCCACCATCATGTATAAAAAATTACCTCCCTAAGCCCTATGTTTAAAAAACTGTCGTGCTAAACCTCTAGCTAACTTACTTATTGCTAAATCTTAATTTATTGGATTCATTCATTTCGCCTATTAAATATGTGAGGGGCGGAACACGACGCAGGCCGCAGGCCTGCGGCGTGTCTGTCCAGTGCCATAAGACTCATAATGATTGCAAACCAAATAAAAAGGTTTCATGAAAATCTTCTTAACCATACCAAACCACGCCATCACATTGCGCGATTGGTGCTCAACATGGTGAAAATAAGTCTAACGTCTCAAGGAGAGAGCGTGCTAAACCACGTTTTTCACAAAAAAGGAGATATTTTTAACTATAATATCTTGTATCATACACTTATTCTCCTAATGACCAATGTTCCTACACCAGCGTTTACACTACACGCCCTACAGTTTGTACTGCACGCGCTACAGTTTGTACTGCACGCCCTACAGTTTGTACTACACGCCCTACAGTTTCTACTGCACGCCCTACAGTTTGTACTACACGCCCTACAGTTTGTACTGCACGCCCCACCATTTGTACTACACGCCCTATCGTTTACAATACACGCTTTCCCGTGAGAGTTGTACGTACTACAGTTTGAACTGCGCGACCTACAGTTGACACTGCACACGCGCCTTACTCCTTACGTCCTTCCGTTCAATGTAATGCCCTACAGTTTGCACAGGTTCTACTGCTTACGTATTTTTATTCAAACCACATGACATGACCTATCGTTTACACTGTACGTTCATGAACGTCCTACTACCGTTCGCACTGCACGTCGTATCGTTTGACCTAAACGCCGCCCGTTTGAACTACACGCCGCCCCTTTGACCTACACGCCGCCCGTTTGAGCTACACGCCGCCCGTTTGAGCTACACGCCGCCCGTTTGAGCTACACGCCGCCCTTTTGAACTACACGCCGCCCGTTTGAGCTACACGCCGCCCGTTTGAGCTACACGCCGCCCGTTTGAGCTACACGCCGCCCGTTTGAGCTACACGCCGCCCGTTTGAGCTACACGCCGCCCGATTGACCTACACGCCCTCATTTTGACCTATACGCCTCCCGTGTGACCTACACGCCCTCCCATGTGCACCGCACGGCTTCCCGTATAAACTGCACGCCATCTCGTTTACACTACACGCAATCACGTTTACACGGCACGTCCCACTGTTTTCACTGCACGCCCTACTATTTTCACTGCACGCCCTACTGTTTTCACTGCACGCCCTACTGTTTTCACTGCACGCCCTACTGTTTTCACTGCACGCCCTACTGTTTTCACTGCACGCCCTACTGTTTTCACTGCACGCCCTACTGTTTTCACTGCACGCCCTACTGTTTTTACTGCACGTCCTACTGTTTTCACTGCACGCCCTACTATTTTCACTGCACGCCCTACTGTTTTCACTGCACGCCCTACTGTTTTCACTGCACGCCCTACTGTTTTCACTGCACGCCCTACTGTTTTCACTGCACGCCCTACTGTTTTCACTGCACGCCCTACTGTTTTCACTGCACGCCCTACTGTTTTTACTGCACGCCCTATCGTTTTCAACGTGTTTTATGCTAACCATAGAGGCGCATAGTTTAAATTACTTCTATAAAGATTTTCGCGGCGAAGGAAAGTAATACAGTTACTGTCTGTAGGGAGTGAGCGGAGCGAGCAGATTCGGTTAGCTTGGGTCACTTCGATGCGCTTACATGTGTACACACCGTCTACAGGGTGATTTAAATAGATATCAATATTCATACGTTTGTCCTTAAAGCTATTCTTCAGCATGAAGTTTCATGAATTATGCGTCGCCATACCTCTATGAACAGGAACTGTACCTAAACTGCATGGTTACTATATTACACTTCCGGCATTCCGGTTATGTTATAAAGCCAACTACATACAATATATTACATTTAGTTTTTTTCTGCCATTTTGTTTGCGGGTGATATTTTTATGTATCCGATAATCGGCTTCGTTTTTGCAAATAATTTACCAATGTGACATATTTCGCGCATTGCTATTTTTCATTGACGGGTAACGTTCCATAAACCGCATGGCGGCTCTAGTTATACTGATGAATTATGTAAATGTGGGTTTAGTATACAAACGATTATTGCGAGGAATAATTTCTCAACCTTTAGATACAATAAATGGGAAAAGGCGAAGATAGCTAAACAACGGTGACTAAGCCACTATGTGGTAAAATGTGAACTAAATGAGCCCATTAATTTAGCATTTAGTTAATAAAATACTTGACAAAATTATTTGTAATTGTAGCAGCAGCTAATAAGTTGTGAAATTGTATTCCACATTTGAAGCTCATAATTAGGTAATTTGCATGTCCTTCTAAATATTTATTACTTGGCTTAAAGTGGAAGAAATTAATAAAATTTTGCTACTCTGTAAGCATGAATTTTACGTGAAAGTTGATTTATTTACTCTCTTTTTATTTGAACATTTCGGAAACAAAACTAATGTTTGCAGTTAAAGTTTCAATCAAGTTCTTCATTTCATATTTCGATTTCCAAGCTTCAATTTGTAGCTCAAATGTATTTGCATGGCCGACAACATAACCCAGTGTTCGCACAAGTTACATTGTTATATCACTTTTGCTATCGCTTTGAAGCTGTATTGAAGCTGCATACCTATCTTGAAAATGTCGCAACGTTAGCAAATGTTGAAAGCTAGTTGATGCATTCTGTATTACATGAACGTTCATTTATAGAACTTTGGACGGCAAATGATTAAATGGTAATACAGATAACCAATCATCGTTGTTTTATTGGTGTTTGGGAATCGGACAGGTAACTAAATACTTTAAAAGCATGACATTAAAGATAACCGAGGCATTGGGTAATTCAAAGGGATTAGAAATGGGATACACAAATGCCATGGCAAAAAGGTTCAGAACAGAATGTAACCAAATGTAAGCTTCAAGCACGTCCACAAACAGAGTCTGTCCGTAAAATATTCAAAAATGAATCCAATGATTGGTAAATGGAACTAGGAGACCCATTAATAATTTGTGAATTATGAATACGCGCGTTTTTACAATTTCGTTATACTTGCTTATAAGTGGGGAAACTAGGTTACTGGGTTGTTAGTATGTCATGCTGTATTTTTAATTCATTTTCAATAAGCGTTGTTGGTCTTAAAATACACTTAATTTTGACTGAAGAGTTTGTTGTTTTGATCTGATTCAAACGTTTATAATGAAAATCCTCAGTTCATTGAAAATAGCGAGAAATGATTGGGCTGAAATTAGAAAATGTGAACGTTTAGGTTACCGACGATTGAAAATCAACAGTGAACAATAAGACACTGTCTGTGTGTACACAGGTTTGTTTGCAAAATGATTTTTATAGTATAGTAGTGCCAAAAGTACTGTTCGTTTACTAATAATTTACAAATATAATAGTAAACTATAATCTGCGGTCTAAAGGGTGAGAATCTTCAGTCTTATTTTTGATTGTTATCTTGGAAGCTATGTCCTGGAAGCCAGGATTAACTATTTTTCATGTCCTCCAATGTAAAAATTATGGTTATTTTAATTTAGCGGTCGTACATGAAGAGCTCGCATCAAAATGAGTATATTTTCTTAAAGTACGTGAAATTTTCTAATTTCTGTGAAAAAATAAAAAAATTCTACCGGTTGGTTTGGTAGATACTTAATTAATTATAATTATTTTTTATTAATTAAATATTTCAAAAAGTATTCAACGAAAATTTAAGATGTTAGTTTCAGAAAATCGAGCATTTTTTTCTGATTATTGTACTATTTTTTCATAAATTTACTTCGGTTAGTTCACGCGCTATTTCAATTTAAATGATTTTAGGTGTCTATTTAGACACCCAAGGTGTCTATTTAGACACCTAGAAAATATTCAATAAATATATATAGGTGTCTATTTAGACACCTAAAAGTGTCGATTTAGACACCTAAATAATTAATTATTCTAAATTGTCTAAATCGACACTTTTAGGTGTCTAAATAGACACCTTGTCCGAGTGTCTAAATAGACACTTTAGGTGTCTAAATAGACACCTGGTACTAGACTGAACATATAAGGCAAACTTCACCCAATTTAATAAAATCAATATGATATTGCGCAAATAGTATTTTAAGAGAGATAAATTTATTCGACAAGCATGTAAATTTATATTTTGCCAATAATCGCATGAAATAACCTTCACTCACAGCTTTTCATCTGCACCTATTGACCACTTGATGTACCTTGTCATTCGGCAACAACCAACAAAATTGCTGTACTTATAATAATGTTTAGAGTTCACCAAGAGTGGCTGGGTGTCAAGATGTTTGTTACTTGAAGGAGATTGGAAATTTATTGTGTTCATGACTTTGTGCTCAGCTCTTTTGGTACTAATATAGCCTCTTATAAAATTAATTTAAAATTGAAATGGTAAAAGCTATTCTACTATGTATCCTTTATTGCTATATATTTTGTCTGAAGAAGAACCTATTATGAAAATGTGTTCTCATGAAACATGCAGTTTACATTGTTCTTCAATTATTCGTGGTGTCAAATTTAAAATCGGTCAATCGAACTTCAAGACAGGGGGTGAGTTCATTCATTCATTCTGTTGGTGATGGGGGAAGTCGCTCAATTACTTTACCGTTCTCGGGAAGGGCTCACATTTACAAAGATATTTAAAGCTTGTAGCACATGAATCATGTAACGCTGACATTGAAGGCAGAAAAGTAATATGTTCGTTGAGACCATGAAGCACAACGACTTAACTTTCATGCTGTCTAACGAAAGCTGTGAGTTGCATTAGTACCTAGTCTGCGCAAAAAAAGTGTCCCCACTTTTGAAGTGGCTACTGTGTTAGCCATAATGGCTAAAAATAGGTAAGCGACATAGCATTCGAAAGAGTAAGATTTAAGCTACTTATGGTTAATCAGCCGATCTAGATGGCCTCGAATCAGATAGGATAACCGAGGCGGTTATCAAGCGTGCTGCCATCTTACTACGTGATTGCAGTGGAAAGCAAAATAGAGAGATATTCAAAATCCTCAAAATCTCAGGAATTGGAAGGCAGTCAATTTACCGCACCGTTAAACGGTACCATGAAACCGGAAGTGTCGAAAAACGTTAATAGTCAGGTCGTCCTCGATCTGTGCAAACTCCTGTAATGCTAAATGCATTGAGAGAACGAATTCGCCGAAATTCCTGTCGATCACATAAAAATCTGGCCAAACAAATGGAGACGTGCGAATACTGAATCCGAAAAGCCTGGAAAGATGACCTGGGATTGAATCAAAAAAACTATATGTCACTAACTGACCATTCCGCAAAAGGCCAGAAGTATCGAAAGATGGAAAGCTCTGTTATGTCGGCACGGGGCTAAACGTGTGAAAAGCATTTTTTTCACCGATGAGAAGTTTTTTAAGGATGAAGCGTCTTTTAACAAGCAAAGCGGCAGGATTTATGCTCGCCAACTTTCGGACGTTCCCCCTGCAACACGCTGAGTGTATAGGAGTCATCACTATGCTGGTGTCATGGTCTGAGTAGGGGTAAGTTGGGCTGACACGACGAATTTCCATTTTGTTAAAGTGGGGTTAAGGTCAGCCCCAAGAATTGTCTCAGTGACATGCTGAAACCCATTTTCCAACTACTGAGGTTCAGACTATTCAACGGAAATGAATGGATCGTCCAGCAAGACTCAGCACTTGCGCATAAAGCAAAAATTGTCCAGAAGTGGTTAATGGAGACCGTTCCTGACTCTATTTCCAAGGAAGATTAGCCAGCTTGTTCGCCAAATCTCAGTCCGCTGGATTATTCCGTTTGGCCTATGTTGTAGTCTGAAGTCTGCTCTATTTCTCACACAAGTTTGGAGAAATTAAAAAAGTTCCTTGTGAAGATATGGAGCGCTTTTCCCCATGAAACCATACGTGCCGCAGTTCCACACGGGCGACTTAGATCGAAGGCGTGTGTGAAAGCTAGGGGAGGCTATTTTGAGATATATTGTGTTTCCCTAAAATGTTATAAACTACTTAATTTATATGTAAAAATCTCCGTTCTTTGTTTAACCTGAAAAATGAATCTGCTATTTCATTTATTAGCTTCTATATTTTTATTGGAAATGCGTTTTAAGTAAACAAACACACAACAAATAATAAAGTATGTTTGCAATGTATTGGGTTGTAAATACACGAAACTCTTAGTCGCTCAAGAACAATAATTTTAATAAGATGGGATGCCAAAAAACCTGAAAAGTTAACATAATCACCCAAGTCAACATGTTCGAATCATGTATTAGTGCGCGAAGGAGTATGCGGGTACAGATGATACCAACATGTCGTATAGGGTTTCGAAACTCACTTATCCACAGCATATGTACATGAAAATATTAAAATGCATTTCTAAACCAAGTACGACCATTGCAAACATTTTAATTAAACACTTCCAACTGGGAAAGTGACTACAGGAAATGCAATGAAATGTGCGCTAGGTGAATATCGTTACTGGTCGTACATCAATGAGGAAACAAGATGGCTTGCTAGTTTTAGTGCATTTTTTCGACTGCTTAATCCAAGACGCTTTTCCATTTCATAATATTTTGTTAACTATTTGGTTTTCGACAGGGCTGAATCATAACACGTCGCAGTATTTTGACATCCTTGCGTGGTTTTCAACAAATCTGTTTTAATGCCAAATTTTCAAAGTTAATATTTCGAAAAACTCAGAAAACACCCTTCTCAAAATTTAAATTTAGTTATGCCACGCCAACTTTTGTGTTGTTTTATGCAAAACTGAGAGCTCTAGTACACACAACCGTTTCCACAATAATGGACACTTTTTTCATATTTCTCCTAAAATAGGGCCACCTGAGGGATCCGGAACACTGCAAAGCACTTCCCCTCGGCCCCATTAAACTCCACCAAAAATGCAGATTTTGTCGAGATAGGTCGCTGCAACGACAGCAACATAACGACATAATAATCAATAACGGAATATGAATTGGAAGAAATGTTTGTAAGGAAAAAATACCATTTGTTCCCTGGAACTATTCTCTCAATGAAAATTTATTATCCATAACTGCATTTTAAATTTTGATTCAAGTGAATCACAAACATGTTACCACAATTTTGTACTCTCCAAATTCCACAACGATTGAAATAAAAGTGAGCTCTTTATTAGTCAAGCGGATTAGTGATTGTGCGTAAACTAAATGGACTTTAGTTTACCTTTGATCTCCAATAATTGAATGCGGTGCCCCTTGTCCCCTTTTGTGGTGATATCTAGGTTTAATTGTGATGCTAATTTTGGTAGTGATGGTAGGTTTGGAAGTGATGGTAAATTTAGTAGTGATGTTAGGTTTAGTAGTGGGTAGCTACTCAGTTTTTCGGGTATTTCTAAGCTTGTCTTCTGCAATAGGGGACAGGATGTCTTCATGTGATTTGATCTGGCCACCAAGTTCTTACACATCGGGCTGATTGCTTCCAGAATGACATTGCCTGCGTCGCATCCATACTCGTCTAATTTGTTGCCTATCCATCGGAGAGTATCGTGCAACGAATGGACCGCTTTTTTGTCAAATATCTCCGACAAGCTAACTGTTTCAAGATCGTTATCTTCGTTCAGGTTCTGGAGTTGAGCAGTTGCATTAATCACCCCTGCGCAGCCAAATGTTTCAATAAGATCGCTGAGTTCAGTTATAATCACAAGGTTGAGTGCGTCCTTCACGGCGGCGGAACCTTCTTTAAACGTGGGGAGGATAATGGAAGACGATTGAGCCTAGATTGGTACAAACATAATCCAATTAGACAAAGGCAACACTCAGACAACAAGAAAAATATACATATTCAAGAAACTTACTGCGCTAAAATCGGTAACGAAGAGTACTCCGACTACCTGAAAAATAAATAGCAAATTCATTTTTGCCATTGTCACGAGTGTTTGTCTCTAACACAATCAGTACCTCTTTTCCGTGTGCACAAATCAAATACTGGAATCAGAATGATCATGTTGAGGTAATGGTCTAGCATTTATATCACTATCGACTTTAGCTTTATACGCTACTTATCATAATATATAATTTAATGTGTCAAATTTCATGAGTTCCATTCAAATTAACATTCCACCACATTTTATGTCCGACGTATTAATTTTACAATAATGACTTGAACTCTAAAATATTGAATTTTAACTTGAGTGTTTTTTCGCCACACTGAGAAGTGAAAATTAGTATTCAGTAGCATACTCCTAATATCACGATTATCTATTGTGCTAGGTTGTTCTGATTTGAGCGTGGCTCACCTTTTCTTTCAGGTTGACATTGAATTTAAATGACTGACGTAATTTTGTGCGCATTTCGGATTGTTTTTCTCCGATAATTGATTTGCAGGAGTTATTGAAGATAGGTGGTTTATCTCCAAATTTTACTAATTATAATGCAGGTGTTCCTTTTAACGTCCAGGTTGAAGTTTAAAAAAATATTATTATATGGAAGTGCTTTGTAACGTTTGTGTTAATTGTGACGTCTTTATTATATTTGTGATGTTCATCTGTTGCTAAGATTTCATTTGAGTGTGCAAAAATCGGCTTTTTATCTGCTGCGTTTATTTTACGAATTTTGGAAAACGCTCAAAAATCCATTCCGCACTGTGTAGGTGGCCAACCAAAAGCACAAAAGCGTGGTACATGCGTCTTTGCCGTATCTAGCTTCAGGATTGCGCTGAAAAGGTATATGGTCGTTCAATCTGAAGGCATCGAACTATCATGCTTACATGGAGAGTAATTTACAAGGTTCCAAGTTAATAATACAAATACACATTTAATATATATGTATTATTTTGGACAACTTCCACCATAGTGATGTAAAGCGGTGTTGAAAAGGTAGCAAATTTTACTTCCGTATTCTGAGTAAGTATATGCTATATGTGATGTATGTATGTAACATGTAATTTGGTACACAGTTAGTGTTTTAATTGTCGCCAAATATGTTTTTCATTCAAACGCACTGAATTATATGAAATCATAAAGCTTGTCTGTAAAAAATAAAATCATAATCAATACGCCGTGTAATAAATTAGCAAGTTACAAGGTGAAAATCCTGAGAAATAATAACAAACAACCTGGACAACAATTAGGGAATGACGGGAAAGCTTACACTTGCAAAAAAACTTAGCAAAGTTCAAACACATTCGTATATGTCTTTTTATTACGTTATTAAAAGTGTAAATCTTTACTCAAACATGGCTTCAGTAAGATCAAAAAGGCCACTTTTATATTTTATCCACGTTGACAGTTAGTAATGATTTAGTTTGATATTCTTGTTTGATTTGAAATTCTGGTCTTCAAATTCAGGTGGTTCAAGAGGAAGTAAATATAAACTTGGAATGATTATAGTAGGTGGAGTGTTTGTAGGGTACGCAGAAACAAAAAGTGTAGAAGTCATAATATCGGTCCTCATCATTTCCTTCTGGATAAATGTTCCTTCAGAGAGAAGCAAATTTCGAAGATACTAGGAATCGGGAGTTATTTAAAGTGAGAAAGTAACATTAAAAATATACTCGCAGTCGTAGTAAATTGTAACCTGAGATCGTGATTGAAATAACGACTTTCCAGAGTAACGGTTCTCGCGACGCTATGACATTCCCAAAACATGATGTAGAAAATACATGAGACGCTTAATAAATCCTAATAAATATTTTTATCATGTAATTTTTAAATCAAAGACCCATTTAAACTGTCATTGTTGCAAATCTGTAATCTACCTATGAAGTTGTTAGGCAAAACTTATTTGTGTCGGCATCTCAATTTGTAAAAATTATTTAATTAAATAGCTTGCAGGCAGATACAAACAGAATTAATTATTATTGAATTCAAGATCGTGAAGCAGAAAAATATTACATGAATTATTAAAATGAGTACGATATGTGACTGGACGACCAAGAGAAAGCTCCTACGATTGCTATTCCACCTGGTTTTTGTCTAGCCTTGTGGTTTCGACGACATTTAATAAATTGCTTCGAATTGTCAGTCAGCAACTGTGACAGGAAATGGGTTTAAAGTATCACCATTTATTCACAAACGTACTTACTACAAATCCCATTTAACAAAATATAATAATTCTATTCAGTCAAAGTGTTAAGCGTCAGCGTTAAAATTGTTTAAAAAAAGTTGCTGAGGAAGGAAGGATTGATAAATATTTCAGAATCACATGACAAACGAGATATTAATGGAATGGTGGATGGCTTGTTGCTACTTATTATGAAGAACATGCGTTCATTGATGAGCTAACTGCTTTAGGATTACTGTTTATACCCAGTAACAATAAGGTTATTAGGCAGATTACTGACAATCATCTGCCAATGTTGGACGCTAATCATTGTATTTTTTTTATTAGGAGACAATTTGTGATTACTGAATTTCAATATATCATGTTTCACATTTAGTGAATGCGGTTTTGTTTCGGAACCGAATGATGCGGTAGCAGTATTTCACTAATCCAAATCAGCTAACTTGTGAGCTTCAAATTTTTTACACTTGATATAGCATGAATCTGGATGCGATGGTATACTGCATGAGAATATGTGAGATTACTTTAATCTTTCCGGTTTCACGTACTACAAAATCCCGCAAAACTTGAAGGGCTGCCAATTTTGCTTTTAAGGAAACTAATAATAATATTCAGTTTTATTTTCGAACAGTTATGCACGCTCAACACCTTTATGAGCATGATTTCTGCAATTTGTTTCGCACAAACCGTAAGTGGAAAATACGCAAAACGCCGTGACACTATGGCAAAAATCTTGTGCATACACTTTGCAAACAGACAAACTGCAATTGAAAAAATAAAAAATATACACGGCATTAGAGATGTGTATATGCTAAGCTCAGTTTTTGAAAATTGAAAGCAATGCTAAATTCCTTGGTGAACTTAAACAGGTGTACTGATTCGTCATGGTTTCTACTTCCATTAGGGTAATGATATTAAGTTGTTTATTCTTTTGTGATAGTTTTTATCGTGTTTTCCGTATATAAAACTAGTTCCAGGTTGAATTGCTGGATATTGTATGAAAACGGAAAGCTAAGAATCCATGAAAGCACAGAACTACAATATTTTCTGTGAATAACGATAACACCAGTTTCTACATTTTTGTTGCACAGGCGCCTTTTCAGTTGGACCAGGTTAGTCTCTCAGGTTGGCTGGGTTGTTGTGTGCATAGTATACAAAAAATATATAACACTCGTGCTAACAGATATGGGAACTTATAGGTCGCTATTTAACGACTTGTAAGTTCCCATATTTGTTAGATTATTTGAATTTGGTTTTTGGGCAGAATTCTAAATTCAAAGTGGTGTATCTTCGGACAGGGTCAATAGTTTTAAATGATTCAAAGTGCATCTTGAAGCTAAGGAACCGGCCCAAAATGGACCCTCTCAGATTTCAAAATTAAGTTGCTGGGCGTGTGTTATGGCGTCACGAAGAAATTGTGATGGCCCTGGGGTACAATGCGACATTTTAACTGAAGTGGCCCCTACTTATACATATGTCTCCGTATGTGAAACTATGCAACTGCAAAATATGCACTGGTTACAGGCTTCACAAAATGGTATATATGTTTGTTTAGTTTCAGTTATAACAGAAAATACTGCTCCCTAACTGTTCCGAAAAATGAAATCACTTAACATGTCAACATAAATTTCGAAGCATATTTTCCGTTCGCATGTTCCAATTTCGACGCGGTTTTTTGCAGTTGATAGAGCGTGCCGAGTAGTACTTGGTAAAATGGCCGGGCTTGAAAAATATGCATAATTTCGTTACACAAGTAGAGAGTATATATATTTTACCTCCCAAAAATTAACGATTTTGTTTATTTATATTTCACCAAGTAATTAGATATTACTTGTATGCTGGAGTGTTAGATAGGTATGTGTCCTGACATTATTGGTACCAAATGGGAATTGTCTATCTATAACCGTTTCGACATGCCAGCGGAACAAAAATTGGCAATCGGCGTATTAAGCCCTACATACGAATTCACATATGTTCACTTGGTGCGGGTCCGAAACTTGGTATTTGGTAGTTTTTTGATCGCCCTAACACAAATATTATCACTTCACAATGATCGGATATGGTCATGCCAAAAAGCGGTCACGACCGAAAAATGTTGCTCGTAACTTTTACACTGGGTTGTTGGTAAACTCACTCCATTACTATTATTCAATTTTAAATTGAGATAACTTTGTTTAGTCGCCTGCTGGTATTCCACCTGAATTAATGTTTTTTTTTCTTAAAGCTCAATACAAACTTTGTTTATCGGCATCATTACACAAAAATAAGCTGAATTAAAATATGCACATAAATCAATTGGTTTGATCATGAGCTCATTAAATTGCTTGAATGTAGCCGAAAAAATACTTTGATGCTACTTGCTTTCAGAATTTTTTTTACAGAACAGAAAGTGTTAAGGATTACTATCTTGGTTGATAACATCAGATGTTATGTATTTTGAATATGTACTTTGTGTAATTTCCTGGAAACGATGGAGCTCAATGAATTGTTGAAAAAGTTTTAACCCTTTCAGTAAGATGCGCGGAACGAATTCGGTGGTGATATAAAAACTGCTTATTATGCTTTGGCACCATCAGTGAATACCATGCCCCAGATAGCGATTTTTACACTGCGGGTTTTTAACATGAACATATGTTTACAGTGTGAGTGTTATTTGTAGCATGGTCAGGTCGTTGCTCTTCTGATGTTGTAGTAATGAGATATAGAGTTAAACCAATTGTCTTAAAATGAGACTAATTCTATCACCATCTATTGAAAACATTGGCAGAGTCATATATTTTATATTTTATGAACCGTTCAGGTCGATGGTGCTTTGCGAAATTTAATGATATGTTGTTCAAATTAGATATTTCGTTTATAATGGGTCAAACATATCAGACTGTAACATTCCTTGCTGATGAACAATATTTCCATTTCACGGGGAGCAACCTTCACCAATCGCTAATACACTTCTCACCTTTTCTCTATAGATATAACACTCTGACGCCGCTTGATACAAATTTGACTCAACATGTTGTCAATATGATGGCAGGCAAGGAGTTCATGAAAGCGGCAGGATCATTGAGTAATACATTGCAGCGAAAAGGTGGGGTTATAAGGAAAGCAAATAGGTACAGATGGAATTACGTTGGTTTGATGAAATAATCATTATATCCTCTTCGTTGAATGATGTCAGGAATTATATTTTAATAGTTGTTTTTACACCGACACTTTACATTAGATTTATTCTTAAATGTAACAATAATTAATTTAATAACCCAGAAAACAACGGAACACCTTATCTATCATCACTGTAATTGACTTGCGTCACATAGTGTTAGAAAAGGGTGCGCACGTTACTCATAAAATACTGCACCACACCAGAGAGGAAGCACACAAACATTCTGGACAACTGTACAGTTTCTTTCCATTTACCTTCATTATTTAAATTCAATTAACGTTATTCGATGAACACCGCAGTTATTTCTTGTGTTAACTTGACTGCCAATCGAAAGTTCTTGCTCTCTTTCAAAGTTAGTTCTATTGCAGGCAACCCAATTTTCTGCTGAGAAGGTGGAACAAAAGTGATGCAGTTTGGATTCGATTGGAAACTAAATGAATTCCATCAATTTCAATAAATCCTTCGGTGATAATGCTATTATTGTATTATTCGTTACATAAATAGAGAGAAAATTTGTAATTAGGTAGTGGTTTTGATCTCTGCGATGAGACAGTTGAACAATTCGCTTATCTGCGCAAGTAAACACGGCCGGAAATGGCCAACGTTGATTACTTCAGCACCTTAACGCAGTCTTCCGTACCCTTAGGACTTTATTTGAAACTTAGTTTATGTGAAGGTTTATTTGTATGACAAATTTTAAAACGTATTTATAGAAAGAGTAGAAAAATAATGTTTCCATTTTATCATAATTTTTAAAATCAAGACAATTGGAATAGATTACATTGCAACTAATGATGACTTTGTAATTGGATGTAAACCTGTTAGTTGATTTAGCAGATAAGACGAGACGCTGTCATGTTATGTAAAGTTAATGCACATCCCGCATCACTCAAGTTGACATGGAGTGACCACTACTGACCACAGCTCGGTCCACTTTCACGTAACACGAAACATACAATGTATTTACTAAAGCTTGAAAAGTGTTAAAAGGCACTTCCCTGAATGATAACGCACACAATACATAATCTGAAAGGATAATAGTTCATAGTAGATTGCATTAAAACAAAAACGTATATAATTTAATGAATGATAGAAGTTACCCAACCGACAAATTTCCCTTGGCTGGCGCAATATTCCCTAAATTTATATGGAAGTGTGCTTGTTTCTTATATACCTATGGAATCTAAATTAATTGAAATTGTTTAAATTCTAGTTGGTAATGAATCGATATTAATCCGTACCGCAGCGTGGCTTGCCCCGGCTTGGGTGATACTGGCAGTATGATATAAGTAGTTGAATGTGTTGTTTTGGAGGTACTCCTGCTTTCAATGTGAAATTTGATTTCCTGAATCAGTTTGGCTATGTTTTTACTCATGAAGTACTTGCATCACAAAGTAATAAAGTCGAACATGGCTGTATCAACAGGTCAAAATCTGTTAATTCAAAACTACGAATACGACATTGACAGATTTCACTTTCCTCAAACTGAACATTTACATTTACAAAGAATTTATTGAGTAGAAGGTCATTGTAGTATCAAGTTGGTTGAGTAGTTCCATTAAGTTGAACAACTTGGAGTGGATTTTTAGCATCGCTGCTGTGCTTCTATAATGTCACAATAATTAAGAACACATTTCGTCTTCCATAACTCTCTATTTACCTGACATTTTCGGATTTAGTGACCTTCTGGTCTTTTATGGTTTTTGGTATATAGTACTAGAAAACCGAACTGACCTACCGTTAACATAAAACTGCAACGGCTGCGATAATTACGTAAGGGCGGTCAAGTCAATACTTAATTATTGAATACTCGGCAGGGTAAAGCAACTAGCTGCCGATTGGGATATTTTAGACACATTGACACACTCAATGAAATGTACGTTACAAAAGTATATGTAAATACGTATGACAATTTGATTCATAAGCAATCCTCACGTTATGATTTGTTCTATTCAATTTACTTGGAACAGGTTTTCTTGAATTTTTGAGAAAATCACATTTTAAAGAAACATGATCTCTATTAGTGTACTCCAGCATCACATCTGAAAATAGAGAATACGGCGTAAAATTTGCATAATATTGTATATCGCTGTAATTTTAATTAAAATTTGAAAAATCTCTTAATACAATATCTGATTGCATATATGTCTTTTAACAACACACAAATTCGCAGCTGGTATATTTCAATAACGCTGGAATCAGCTTTAACATAAAACGAATAGGAAGTGTAGTTTAAGTTTTACAACGAAGACAATCTCAGGAAATAAAGGTCGTCAGCTTTCAATAGTTTTTTGACATTACTTGCGGGGAACGGCGTCATAGCACAAAACTTTAGCAGCACTAACTGTTTATCGAAGAATTAAAAGTTGCCAAATTTAGAGCAGATTGTTAACTCGGGGTTAAAACTTTTCCCGTTTTTCCCCGCTAACGCCTCCACACAACTGAATGAATTGGGTGTAGCAATTTCGCTGCTGTACTTGGAGAATTGTTGATTAGTATACCGCCTGAGTAAGATTTCTATTTCGAACACTGGGAATATTAACTTGCTGCTGAAAAATGAGCTCGGATCACAAATTTAATGAGTTGAATGGAATATTGCAAATTTGGTTTGATTTGGTAGAGGAGAGTAATACTTAGATTAGAATTATTATTAAAACTGGCTGGCTAAAAAAGTAACAACTTTCTATAGGTTCCCGACCAAGACTGATTAGAATTATTTAATTTGCTCATATCCCCCCAAAACTAATCTTTTATTGCATTTCTACCTTTTCGTCCATTCTTTCCATCCGCCAAACAACATCATTCGTGCAGATGTCAGCAGCGTCCAACTAGGAATACTTGAGATTTCCAACATTAAGTGCATTGCTTTAGTGGAGAAGAAGGTATACAACACAAGAGCATTTTACATAATATAGTTTGATACCAAGTCTAGTGAAAAATTGTGTACAGATTTTTTACACTTCTCCTGTTCCCAAAATACTGAACTCCTTCCTAAAAAGAAAAGCACCCATTTACATTATAGTATAGGGCGCAGATTACTTGTCAAGGTTGGTACATTGATGAGTGAAGAAAATCGGATTCATTCATTCCGAATGAAAAAAGGTTTTGTTGGGGAGCAGCAGCACATTTGACTATTATGCACTTTGTTTTGGGTACACAATGTAGTGGAGAGATATGGAAATTGACGCGTCATTTCTTTTTGGAGAAATTCGGTAGAATAAGAATCTTTTTCCCATAATGGAATGGATATTTCGAGAAGTATTAGGAAAACTCACTTTGCTAGACGCTTACTGTTCCACAAGATATCTATTTTACAATGAAGTACAATTTTACCCTCAAACTGTAACAGGACGTCAACCTCATGCACGAAACCGTGTCGCACCAACCGCATTGAAGAAAATAAGAAAGAAGACTAACCGGTGGTAATTATTGTCTGCAGAATACAATATATATTCGCGTTGTTTCGAGTGTCGTCACTGTTTCAACAAATTGTATATAATCGGGATCAGTTGATGCGGAAATGCATAATTTTACATGACATTTGAAAGTACAGGCTCTGGTCTTCTGCATTTGCATCACTTAAATCAATTATTCTGGAATACTCGCAAACTATTTTCGAAATTTTTACTAAATTTCAATGATGTGATCAGTAAACGCTGTCAATTGTCAAGTCTTGATAATTTTTTTGTTACGGCGTTGCCAAAAGCATGCAGCAGAAGAAATCTTATTTCGTATAGATATTTTGTAAATGCTAATATTCCGATTAGTGGAAGTGGAGATTGTCAGCGCCTTTTGACAGCGGTAATTGAATAATGATCAGTGTAGCCAAAAAGTATAAAATCATCTAAAAGAAAGGCAAAAAAATGCCAAACCAAAAATAGAGTGAAAATCAATTTCTATAATAATTTATAAAACGCAACTGATAGAAAACGACTTGTCCATCATAGATATCTAATCTGGCCCTTCTGAAGAAACAATTCCGGCTAAGTGACTACACTAACGGTGTTAGAGTTGACAACAAATTATTCCCTGTGTATGCCAACAATTTCATAATCAGGTAGCAATTTCTTGTGAACTACCCATAACAACCAACAAAATACTTTACAGCTGAAATTATCAGTTTTGATAAATCTGTTATAGAGTATTACACAATCGTTTCATTTCTCAGTAGTTCACAACACATTTACGTTGAGTTATTTGTGTTGAAAGAAGGAAATCGGTAAGAAGTTTTTTTTTAAATTTCTGCGTTAAATATCATCACAACTTGTAGATTACGAGAGGAAATTATTTCCCTAACTTTTCAAATTGTAAAACGGGTAAGGTAATGGAGTGTGTTAAGAGGAGGGACATTTGCTGTCACTGTAGAGCATAATGTAGTGTCAAGAATGTCTCAAACTGTTTACACATTAGCCAATGGACGTGTCCTAAAAATTTCGAATGGCGAATATTGAAATAGAATAAAAAACATTTCTCAATCAGACGGTATTGGTGAATATATGTATGCTTAAGATGAGTGACATGGAGACTCGATAAGCTTTCTTCGAAATTGGAAATCCACCATCACGCAGTTCACAATACATACGATACTGTTTGAGAATAAAAATTAGCTAGTCCGCCCATGTCATATATTTTCCCTAGCTCAGCAAAACCTAGATTAAAGATTGTAAAAACCGGTGTCCTCATAGTACATATTTAATATCCCGTAGCGCGTATCTCGTTCAATAACATTGACGGTAGTTTAAACAATTGACAATACAGATATTTTGTAACTACAATAGTATTTGTTTGTTCAATGGGTATTAGTGGATATAAGGTTTCTGTTAAAAAATGTTTAAATGCTCACGCCTATGAATAATGCAAACTGTATGATCACAAGCAGGGCAAACTTCAGCTACAATTTAATTCCATTTCCAGAATTGCATTTTCTGAATCCCGTACCTGGCCGGTATTATTCTCCTATCAACTCCGCTTCCTTTACTGAATGTTGTACATTTAATCCAAAGGGTAACCGAATAAAATGCACATATCCCAATACTACAGGTCAATTGTTTACTTGAGCGGCTTTGAACAGTTTTTCTTGCACTTTGAATTTAATTTTAGACGTAGATGGCCTCAATCGTCCTTCGACATGACGAATGCAAGGAATTGTGAATATGTTGAGGTTTGATAACGAAATATCGGAAAACTCTGAAAGTTCGGAAAAGTGCAAATGATACAGTAAAGCAGTAGGTGAAACTAAACTATACATCATATTGCAATCAGCCATTTCCCAACTATTCGTAGATAAGCACAAATATTCCTAATGTTTTCAACACATTTATTCAGAAACTTGATCTGCCCATATAGAAACACGTTCTACAAATATATAGTTCATGTTGCAATTTGAGACAGATGATGATGTCAATTGCTTTTTGCGGATTTTTGGCTTTCCGGAATTTTAGAATTCCGGATTGTTGGTCCTCCGGATATTTGGAATTCCGTATTTCCGATATACCATAAAACAGATCAGTTTTTAATGCAAATAACTTTATTTTATTTTTAGCTGTAAATGCGCATATGCTGAGCAAAAACAAATAAAATGAACAATACATCCATGAATTTGGATTAAATTATCATGTGACCTAATTATCGTCACATCCAGCTGCGAGAATGGCATCAATTTGATCCATAAACTCGGTTATAGAGTCTTGCTGAAAAGAAAAAAGAAAATTCTCACGATCGTACCACGGTTTTTTTTAAACATCTTACCTATCTAATTATTTATTAACTCACCCCAATGATAACGTTCGCACTTTCACGAATCTTTTCCGCCAACTCATCTTTGTGCTGATCAAAGTCACGATCAAAATTAGCTTTGATGTTGGCATTAAAGCTGTCCCAGTCTGGCGTTTGACCTCCGATGGTGATGTCACTTCCAAGGTCAATTGCAAGGTTTTCAAATTGGAATATTTTCAGGGTAAGGGAGCGTACGGTCACCTTGTTGGTAGCATGGTTATTGTGGAGCGTCGCATGCCCCTTAACGTGAACGCCATTGGCGTCAACCGTTGCTCTGCCAGAGCCCTCAATGTCACCACGGGGTACGGTATCCTCGCTGAGTGGACTCAGATCAATGTGTCCAGTGGCTTTGTAGATACAGCTTACTGACACTTGCTGAAGCTTGACTTCGAAACGGACGACGCGAATAAGGTGGTTTGTGTCAATTACGTAGTTGAGAGTGGACAGGCGACAGGCCGCTAACAGAGAGACTTCTGATTGTGCTTCCAGGGTCTAGACGTACCATCGGATCCAGGTTAAAGTCAATGGCTAGTGACCGGTCATGGCTCAACGGGTCTTGTAAAGCTTAACAACATATAAATTTCATGTTTAGGTAACTGCGGCAGTGCTAATGCATTTATGTACGTTAATTTTCTTAAACACGCTTACGACAAGCTGGTCCTTCACCGGCGTTTGCCGAAGATAGAACGGCAAAGATCGTAATTATTTGGAATATAGTACTGTATAGATGCTTCATAGTGAAATTACAAACGGATGTTCAAAGTCACTTGTTCTTCTGTTTAAGCTACTTCATTTGTTCCCACGAACCTCTCTGAATCTGAGTTTTGAAATACTGGCAGTAGAATTAAGAAAAATTGTTATGGCATTTTACTGTATTGTCATGTACCCAAATAGAGGGTTAAATGTTAGCTTTGACATGAAAGCAGGACATGCTAGAAACCAATTTCAATATTTTTAGCTTCCAAGTAATCTAGTTCCTGAAATAAGTTTTTAAGCCTGGCGTACTTTGTGACTACATATGTACAAGCGATAGGTGCTGGCCTTGCTCCGGACAAAACAGGTTTATAAGTCAGCGAACAATGTATCGAATGGACGAATCTGGAAAATGCATTCTGATGAAGGCGCAGTTGGTATTATGAGTAAAGGACGAAAAAACGATTAAAATGTTCCTCTTGCAACCATTATTGCCATAAAGCCATATTATTATTGAAACTGATCCATTCGGGTCGCACCATTTTTGTATCATTGTCTAAAATAATATGTTGGCAAAATTGGTTTGTGCAAGGGTTATCGTTTATTACGTTTACAAACGGGTGAATAAATCGTAGCCTTCCAATAAGATGGAGTGAATTTCAAATGATATTAGATGAACATGAAATGAAATAAAAAATAATATTCAATGAACTTTCTAAAGCACCTCTATAAATTATAACCTGTTCTAGGACGCGGGAAACATAATCCCATTGGGTAAATTAAATTGCAATTTTTTGCTCGATTTCTGGGAGAAATCAATCATAACCTTCAGAAAGTATAAGAAAGTAGTATTCAACAAATTTGCATCAGCTTACTCATGTCCAAATTATAAATATAATTATAAATATAAATTAATCACAATTATAATATATTCGTCAATTGACGAGTTAATTTGTACTCTCGCCTACAGATTCTCATCTTAACTTTAATATTAATTTTAACAAACAAGGTTACCAGAACAACTGAACGGCGGTCAGCAAAAAAGTGTTTCTAACAATGTATTATTGCTAGCAGAAACAACAAAGATGAAGGGAGGAAATCTCCCCTTTCCATTTAGATTTCGTCTTCATTTTCATCATCCGTTTGCCATCGACACTTCACATATCTAAAGAAGCAATAATGTCAGCAGGATTTTGGATTTGAAATGTAGTGTACAAACAATTAGATAACCCATTTAGATCTAACATTTCTGCTTTTAAATTCCCTACATCGTTGTTGATTCTTTACTGCGTAAAATATAAACCAAATTCCAGGCAACTACTACACTCACTTCGCATTTCCAGTTTTTCCCTTCTGAATTGGTTTCCAGTCAAATGGAATAATGCTACATATATTCGCCAAGTCAATCACCGCACACATTTCATTCTTCCAACAATTGGATTGGAATCTGAAAAAGTTATGAGGTAGGCACCACAGACTACTGAGGCAAGAAGAGCTCTAGTCTTCTCAATAGCTACATTTAACGCTAATTCCCCCTGTTCTATCATATAACACTATTCTCACCGTATACATTCTTAAAATTCAACACACAACTGATGAAGGCATCTACCTTATACGTTGTTTAAAAGTTTATTCAGCAGCAATTAAAATATTCGGCGTCACAGTTTATTTTAACAATTTGTAAAAAGATTTATATAAAACCCATTGTCTCAGCATTCACTTCCCTAAGGTAAGTTCAAAATTGGAATTACATATACTGGAATAAGGAAGCAACTTTCATTTCGTCAAAACCAACGCTTAACCGATTAAGCTAGTTGTTGCTCAGGCTAAATGGTGGAGGAAGAAGTTGATTAATTTTTTGATGGTTTGTCATTTTTTAACGAAACATGCGTGAATAAATAGTAAAGTCTACCTGTTTCCCGACTGCTTTAAATTAGGAAAACTGAATTCCATATAAATGTCGAAAACCAGTGAGCATTCGATTTTACGATCTCTAATCTACTTGTAAACTCAAAAACCAATGTCTACCAAAGTTACAGAGCGGCAGTGAAGTTAACAGTAGAATTACAGTTGGTGCCAACTGTTTTTAAAATCATATTTTTCACAGACAGGCTCACAAGGTGTTGCGTGCTGACTGACTTGCCATAAGTAAAAATAGTATTGACACATCAACAACAACTAGACAATTTAAAGCTATTTGGGTTGGAAATGTTTCTATACCTATTTACACTACTGATGCGAAACGTGTATCAAAAGTTATGTCACAATGTCATAATTTTCATGTAATTAAAAATTTACTTGAAATCGCAGGGAGGACGTTGTAACAAAATTTTAATGCGATTTTCAATTTTGTTGAAACAAGTGCATTTTAATCCCAGTTGTAATATTAAATCCATGTTTCTCAGCATAATATTTGTTGCCAATACCACCTAATCCCAACAAATGACCTGTCGATTTTTTAAAAGGTCAATGAGATTTAAGTTGACGTAAAATAAAATCGACGTTAGTCTTCTAATCATTTAGGATAATTTTTTAATTACTAAATAAAAACAAATAGTTTCATCCATTCGATTAAATTAAAAAATAATCAAACGTGCTGCCCTAGATGCAAACCGAAGATATAAAGTAATTATATTATAAAGGCATAGACGCAAGTAATCGAAAGTATACGTTAAGATAAGGTGAAATGTTTCAAATATTAAATTGAAATATTCAAATCATTTGGACGTCAA
The DNA here is from genome assembly GCA_004115045.4 of Sinella curviseta. NCBI lineage: Eukaryota > Metazoa > Arthropoda > Collembola > Entomobryomorpha > Entomobryidae > Sinella > Sinella curviseta. The sequence continues at coordinate 395,740 of CM023199.3, read as the reverse complement.
TCGTTTAATATGTTGCCAAGATGCGTTATTCTAGTCCCCCCAGGTAGAATTGTTCCATTGCATATGACGTACTATTCCTGGAAACGGAAAGCTTTGCAACGTTTTTTCCACATTTCGCGCAAATCTGTACATGGAAGCAGATCACTTAATAGTACCCAAATTGCGAAAGAATAGCCCTTAAACATTAATAAATCAAAAAATAAGGGCATTTTTTCCGAAATCGTCTGTGTGCTCTGTAGTCCACAAAACTTGACATAGAAATCCCAAATTTCGCGCAGTGGTGTAAAACGCAATTCCCCAGAATGCGATTTTTGAGTTTTTCAGAAAAGCTAAATACATAAAAAGTTTTGGAGGGAAAACTATTTAATTCAGAAACGGTATAAGATTTTGAATATCCGACAACGGGATCATAATTAGGAACTAAAACTACATTTTGCGAGTTATTTAGAATAATACTAAACTCAATAATTTGCCTTGAATTTGAAATTAAATAAAAAGTTTCGGATAGCAGAACACAATTTTGACACCAAAGTATAACATAACTGCTGTGGATTCTAAGATATTGTAGGTCTTTGCTTTGGTGTCAAAATTGTGTTCTGCCACCGAAACTTTTTATTTAATTTCAAATTCTAGGCACACTATTGAGTTTAGTATTATTCTAAATAACTCGCAAAATGTAGTTTTAGTTCCTGATTATGCTCCCGTTGTCAGATACTCAAAATCATATACCGTTTTTGAATTAAATAGTTTTCCCGCCAAAACTTTTTATGTATTTAGCTTTACTTAAAACCTCAAAAATCGCATTCTGGGGAATTGTGTCTTACTCCGCTGTGCCAAATTTGGCATTTCTAGGTCAAGGTTTGTGGGCTACAGAGCACACAAACGATTTCGGAAAAAATGCCCTTATTTTTTGATTTATTAATGCTTAAGGGCTGTTCTTTCGCGATTTGGGTACTATTTAGTGATCTGCTTCCATGTACAGATTATGCGCGAAATGTGGAAAAAAAGTTGCAAAGCCTTCCGTTTCCAGAAATAGTAGGTCATATTTCATTGAGTTTGTATGCACTTGTGATTTGGAGTTCGGTATGTAAAAATTATAAACATATATTCATATTGAAGCCTTCAATCTGTCAGTGAAATTTGATTCGCCGGTGTACCTGTGATTTGCATAAACATTATGTATCACAACTTCAAATAAAAGTCCGTTTGGTTTCACTCTGGGTTAATTTGTGTCAGTTTTAAAACAATTGATAAAAATACATAATTCACGTCCATGTCAAAGACATCCTTTAAAAACTTCATAGTTGCATTCATGTTAAATCAAAGTGCTGCCAACTTTGATGGTAATAATGCCTTGCTCATCCCAGGTAATAGAAGATGTAACTGATGTCGCAATGCTGCGTTCAAGTGAAGCTTTAGTAGACATTACCGTGTTGGGAAACGTTTAATGAGCTCCTTATCACGATTTACCTTTATTATTTTGATTCGGCGAAAATAACTGTATACCAATCAGTCATAATTTGATGCATTGATTCGTCTGAGCGTAAGTCTAATTGTTCAAATTGTTTACTTAATTCAATTTTTAGCTAGCGTACCGGAAGTTTAAAGACAGATTTATGGTTGTAACTGAACAAAAGCACTTTATCGACACCTACAACAACGGAGTTTTGAATTACTTACTTATTGTTAGTCCATGTAGAATACGCCCTACAAATGTTTCTATCCTCCAAAACTGAAACCTTTGTTGTATATTCTCATATTTTAATTAATTAATTACATTATAAGCTGAAGCATTTGAATATCCATCAAAGATGCTATAAAAGTGACCTTTATAAGCAACCTAAATTGCGATGTTACGACATAACTGCAGCTAGTTCCTCATCCAAGGCAATATTACGAATATTACAAATCCTGACGCCGACAATTTATCGCTGTAAGCATTTAAAGTAGCATTTTGCTGGTATCAAAAACCTTTGGCAATATATGTGAAAATAATCGTTCCTATCAATTGTGTTTGTGATGTGTGCAAATTTTCAAATAAACTGAAAATATTGCGGTAATGACGACGAGTGTTAACTTAATTTAAATATACGCTATACTTAATTTAAATATATATTTAAACCGCAGGTTGCTAGTTTAGTGGAGTTGGGTTTCATAATTGTCACCTTTGAAAATCAGTCGTTAAGTTTTGCCTTAAGGAGGTTTGGGCCGATAACGTTATGCAAACTCAAACGCTTTACCCTTTCCGTTCACTTAACAAATATGGCAACTTCTGCGAAGGACATTCAGAGTTGCGCCGTTAACTCAAGTCACATTTTTCTCCTAATGCAATTCATATATAATATTAATGAATAAACTCTAGCAGCTACTATTAATTATAAAATTTACTTTCTCTCACTGTTAAAGGCAAACTAAACTAATTCTACGCAAAATGAGAATGTGCATGTAGCAATTAGTTCATTGACAGTTCTGCCTTATTTAGAAAATGTCCTTCAGATACTTTTTGTAATTTAATTTGTTCGTAATCAACTGTGTATTGCAAAGACACAACTACATTGGCTCAGTTATTTTTGCGCTTAATTATCATTACTATCTATGCATATACCATCACTCAACATATTAAACATGACTCACTGTCATAAAAATGCCTTGTGTTGTTTGAAGTTATTTGCAACGTTAGCAATAGAAACGCCGACTGTAGAAATTATGACACGCTTTCTTTTTAAGGGTATTACAGGTACAAATGATGTGTTCGAAAGAAGTTTAAATTGTAATTCAAGTTTGAAGGTTTAATATTTATTATTTGACCCTTGGTCATTGGCGACCCGAAATTTAGGATTCACATTGTACCCAAACGAAAAAGAGTTCATTATAACGCGTTGCGCTGATGGGACAACCGAAACGTTACTTTCACGTTTTCATCTTTGCCCACATCCATCTTCACACATTACAAAACTAATTCGAGTTAATTTCACGGATAACTTTATTCCATTTTGAAAACACATGTCATAATCTCGTTGACATTCTCTGGTTTAAATAGTTTTTTTTTACAAAAGTGAGAGATAATTCAAAGTCAAAATGTCCCATATTTATCAAATATCGGTTTTGGTTTCAATGCCGAAGAATTTGGATGTGGTGACAGGTTGCTTGCGTTGCCAACAACCCTAATCACTCGCAACGGGCTTTACATTTTTTGATTATGCTAAATCTACTAGCTCTTGACGTGCAATCCTAACTTAATCAAGATTATATTTTCAGTGCTGCAGGTGTATGCCTGATATTACAATTTTACAAGCTGGGATTATCTGTGAGCTCCACAAATTATCATGGGCCTTTACTTTTATGGTACCATCATTTTCTAAATAGAGGAGGCAAGACGCTAAAGCAGATTTTCGTGATTTTTGACAAATTATTTTAATGACGAACGCACAATAGTGAATAACGTGTTCCTTTAAATCATTATCATCAGGACAGTTTTCTGCTTGAAGGATGAATTTAATTTCTACCTTCAGTCAAATGCATTACTTCCTTCTCTTTTCAATGCGACGACCGAATCTCCCTAGCTATTTGTTAAGCATTAGGCAAATATATTTTTAATCGGCGTCAGTTTGGAGCAGGTATTTGCATACTCGGAAGTTCGTATCTGAGTATGATGAAGAGAATACACCTTCTGTGCACCAAGGAAGAATACAGATGTGTATACCCATTGGTGACTTGAATTGACCCCTCACCCTCATTTACGGGCACAGCGGGTCAAAATGTCTAAAAAAGTGGTCACGGCAGATCCGCTCTACAGCAAAAAGCACTATAGTTAGCAGCGCAATCTTTTTTGCGTTAGAATAAGCATGAAATACGCTAAGTAGTACTTCTCGGCGTTTTTTAAATTTTGCCAATTTTCTTTGAAAAAGAATCAATTTGAAAAATCCGAAAGTACACTTTGGAGTTACGTTTCGGAAATGAGCGAATAAAAAGATTTTAGGTGCCGTATTTTCGAATTCTGGCGTTCGTATGTTACAAATATTTTCATTATTATTACGCATCAGAAGGTCATAGTATTCCGATTCAGTAATAGCCTAAAAATTATATAATCAAAATTTATGATAATGAGTACATCTGTAACATGGGAAGGCCAGAATTCGACACTGTGACTCTTGAAATATTTTTATTCGTCCATTTTAGTGCTGTGACTAAAAGGTGTAAGTTCGGACATTTCAAATAGATTTTTTCAATGAAAATTGGCCAAATTTGAAAAACGAAGAGAAGTAGTACTTAGATTTTGTCATGCTTATTCGAACGGCAAAAAGATTGGGCCGCTATCTATAGTACTTTTCGCTGTAGAACGCACTATGTTGCGCTGAACCTGTTTTTCTCTAGAAATTCAATTCGAGCTACAAATTTTTTTTTGTCAATTCGTTCGCGTTTGGTGTGGATTATATACAAGAAAGACCCGGAGATTCCGAATATGATGATCTTAAGTCGCTTCAAACTAAGTGGTTTGAAATATATTGAGAAAACTGTGAAAAACAGTGAAAAAACACGCTTTTTTGCAAAAAAAAAGTTTAATTTCTGAAAAAAAGCGGACGAGTCAAGGCAAACGCGTTCCAGATTCGAAAAGCCCAGTTCTTCTTACCCAGAAATACCATTCTTTCACACCTTGATCGATCCGCCATTTTGAATAATTAAGGTTTGAAAATATCGTTTCGAAAGTTGGAATGGGGTCGTTCATTAATTATACACATGCACATCCACCCACCAAAAAAGATGCCGGTGAGTGGAAAAACAATAATGTCCAGTAAACAGTAATGTAATTGTTGACAGGTTGGATTGTTGTAAAAAATTTAAAAGGCAGCCGTCCAATCTTGGAGAACAATTACTCGCTTTATGATGAGTGTTGCTTGCTACATGAGAAGTTGAAAACACGAAATGCGACGGGCATATATTCGAGATACCGCTGCTGAGGATAAACGATCGCAAAATGCAAAGACAGCTTTTCTGTACACATAAGACCAAATTCACGACACTAAATTCATTCATTCATGATAATAAAGGCAAGTCATATGACTAAATTCCTGCCACACCTGTGAAAAAATTACACTAGGGTAACGACAGCCAAGCACTGATAAACATGCTAGCTCTTATTAATATCCTCAAGCATGTCACCTATCATGTTATCGCCAAGCGCTTGAAGCATGGAATGTATTTCATCTATTTTAAAATAATTTTTTATCTGCCAATTATTAGAAATGGAAAATCAACTGGAAGTGTGACTCCAACTCAACCAAACGTTTTTGTTCCAAGAAAAGTGCAGGACACCAAAACAAAATGGTAATCCTCCACCGAAATATTTGGGAGCAGCCAAGCAATTGATAATTTTACAGATATTTGATATTTCGAACGCGTCCTTAAATTTGATTTCAATTGATATTTTTACCTACCTACATTGCCAATTACCAGTAGGTACTCGTTTATATGCTCATCACTCTCTATTTCACACAGTGACCACTACTGACCAAAGACTGATCCATTCACGAAAACCGAAACGCAGAATTTACTTGCTAACGTTTAAAAAATATTAAATTGTATTTCATTGAATACGTACTCACACAACAGAAAATCTAATTGAAGAAAACGACAACAGGATTTCTTCCTAATACGGTGCAAAAAACTATTTTTCTTTATCTTCTTGAGATCATCTAAAACATATATTGAGAATAAGTTTCATTGTATAGTTAATTTGGTTAACATAAATGTTTATCTTGTCCATGCATCATTTTTACCGATGCGTTTTCCCAGAGATGATTAAATCACCAGTTACTTTCTCCTATGTATTAAATTAGTGTACAGATTTGCACGGCGGATTGATGCTAAATGCATATGGTCCCAACGTAACACATAATACAATTTTAAATCACATTCAAACATTGATCAATCTTGCATTAATTTGGTTCAGTAATACGACGGTGCCAGGCTACAAGTGGGATGTAGTTGAGTTAATTAATTAAATGCACTGGTTCACTACGTCTCTAATCGTCTGTGTAATCACATTATAGGTGGATGGAGAGAAAACTTACAATGGGCGATTGCAAATTTATCCGCCTCCGATTTGGCTGAAATTTTGCACAGACGTTCTCTAGTATGGTCTAAGAGACCCTTTAAAATGTTTTGTCTCAACACTCAACCGTTTCGTCGTAATTGATAGTTACAGTTAGCTAATGTTATATAGATATAAGGTATGTCCAAAAAGTAGGTACATACGTACTTTGCACACTACTGCTTTGCGTAATGTTGCTTGGCATAACACTGCCTTGCATGTACCAACAATGAAGGAAACATGACATTGCTCATCTGTTTTGAAGTTAAATTTTACTACAAAATTGACATCTCAATTCATTGTCGTCCATCCATCCATTCGTAGCAATTTTAATTCATTGTCCGGATTTCCTACCAACTAGAAGCGTTTTTAAATGTTTAAAAGTCACTTTCAAGACAATGTATTGTGTAATATTTTGTATCAGGTATATTTTGTAATTTTGTTTATTCCAATGATTTGTAAAAAATATTTTCATCACTTTAAAGAAATTAAAAATGCTTCTGTTTAGTTTAAAATCAGGACAATGAATGACAATTTCAACGAATGAGTGGATGGACGACAATGAATTGAGATGTCAATTTTGTAGTAAAATTTAACTTCAAAACAGATGAGCAATGTCATGTTTCTTTCATTGTTGGTACATGCAAAGCAGTGTTATGCCAAGCAGCATTACGCAAAGCCGTAGTGTGCAAAGTACGTATGTACCTACTATTTGGACATACCTTATATCTATGTAACATTAGCTAACTTTAACTATCAATTACGACGAAACGGTTGAGTGTTGAGACACAATATTTTACAGGGTCTCTTAGACCATACTAGAGAACGTCTGTGCAAAATTTCAGCCAAATCGGAGGCGGATAAATTTGCAATCGCCCATTGTTAGACGTCCATTTAATTTTTCTGCTAGTTGTAATCGACTCATCTTTTCCGTCATCCAGGAAGTCCGGCACTTGAAAATAATTATAATAACAGTTATGATTAAGTTTTTTATTTGATTTTTTCAGTACTCAAAAATAATATAACAGTCATCGGAATTTCAATGCGCGTCGCCCTCAATTCCTAAAATGATACGTAAATTTATATTCTTCGAAAACATCTCAAGATAACACGTCAAGATGCTTTCCGCCGCATCACTCTAGACGAATGAGGCAAATCTCGTCTTGATCGGAAACTTGCTGACATGGACTGATACGCCTGTTCTGGTTCCGGGAGGGTTCAAAATGCACCGCGGCTTGCGTAGTTAGAATCACAATCTGCTTTTGAGGTTGCCGCGAAGAAGAAATAGACGGGGAGGTTTCCGAGTTTTCTGGTTTCAAATTTTCTTGAACATTTTCTGGAGAAAGTATCCGCCCTCGACGATGTCGAGCAGGAATATGTAAGGAATGGGTTGACTTTTGCCTCATGCTCGGAACAGTTTCTTCAGTAACAACCTGAACATAAAATATCGCATATAAAAATGCAAGGACATTTCAAATTATCACTGAAAATATAATTTTTAGATTGTCATCCCAATGGCCCGAAATGTATATAATCTTCGCATCCTTTCAAATATTGAACAAAAAGTTCCAATTTTAGCACCGAATTGAGTGCACTGAACTAAAAGTCTAACAAACTGATAAAGCTTATAAATAATATAATTACATTAAAACACCTAGGTTTGCTGATTATCATATTTAATCAAAAGAATAAAATTTAACAGATGTAATAAATGAAGGGACGCACCAAATGTCTCACAACACATCCGGGCCAGCTACAAATTGTTGTAGTCATAATAACAATAACAAACTGTAATTCCAGTGTGGAATAATGAAAATAAATCACTTGTGTATCTGTGACTTCAATATCTTCTAGTAGTAATTTAGCATCTCATTCTAAGCGGTGGTCGTTTGTTTACAGCAACATTGAAGGAATATCATTTATTATGCTCAATTATAAGTTGGTTTGTGCTAGCATTCCTAACACATGATAAGGCGAAGAGCTCAAGCACTAAGGTTTTTGATAAAGGACTTTATTCTTGCGGTTATGATTTGGAATGTGGCGTAATATTTTTTATACTTACTGGAATGATCCAACAGCGTCTCCGAACCCCACTGTCACCAATTTGAATCTGCCGATTGAGGTTAAATTCGGCTATAAATAAAATGACACATACCACATACACAGTGAATGCAATGACGAGAATGCCTAGGAAGCTGGGAAAGCTTATTTGGTCACCATGCAGCATCACTGGATGTGGACTCGGATTTTCCAAAGATAAGTTGTAGAACAATCTGTACGATACGCTTCTCCAAATCTCCCACCTCTCGGGCAATCCGCTTTGTTGAATTCGAGAGAATGTTTGCAGCAACCAGTACCTGTTAACTGTCCATATTTCTGCAAAGAAATAGCTTTCCTTTAGCGCATCTTTTAATAGTGCAAAGCATTGGGCCTTAGCGATTGCAGCACTCAGTTTCACAATCCCAGCTTCGAAATACAACAACGAATTGTAAACATTGGTCGAAGCAGTTGGGAAAGCACATTTGTTCCTTAAATATTTTGGAATGTTGAGATGCAACCCGCTTTCATTTCTAATATCCACGAAGCTATTATTAAGGACATCCAGCATGCCTCGTAATCGGAAATCAAATTCATATTGAGTCCACGGTCTTTCCAAATTAGTGTTGTCCCACAGAATCCTGTAGCCTTCTTGCAGTAACGCTTTCACAGATTCAAACGGAGTTGGAGGCGTGTATACAGTTAAAGTACTCACGATTCCATTCGAGTACCAATTGCACAGCAAGAATCCTAGGAACTGAACCCCAACCAGGAACTTGATCTTGTCCCAATAAAATGGGATGGAATTCGTGACCAACGTACCAAACAGGTCCAGTAATCTTCTGGCTTTCGATATGCGGTTCAAATTCACACGTTGGTTTGTAAAGACAAAAGTGATCAGAAATGTGCCGATAATCAGTAGCCATGAATCAAGAGAGAATGATTCCATCCACACCGACATCATGCCACCTTGCTTCATTTCCAAGGTATTCAGGCAGTAAATTAAAACATGTTTATAATTCCGCGAGTAGTAGAAGCTGGAATACGTCTGGTAGTAAGCAGAGAGGGTCATTTTGTGGTAGTTAGCATATCCTGCATCAATAATTATGTATTGTGCGAATTCATTAAACTTTATACCATGTTTTTCATGTCCGCCAACGACGTTAACGGAAATATTGTGAAATTTTGCAAGTACGGCTGCAGCCATTATATTGCTGCCGCAGTATTGAAAGTAGGAGAAATATTTTATCTTGGAAAGTAAATTGTCGCATACAAGTGGGGATGTCCTAAAGAGCTTATCAGTCTCTGCGTTAGTCAATGTAAAAACCACTTCGGTGTCAATTTTCCGATTGTTTGAATTTGCAAAATATGTTTTGTGAACTGTCAGTGGCGCTAAGAGTAGCTCTGTTTTACTTCCATTAAAGATTGAAAGAGATTCTTGAGGGTTACAATAAAAGTTGCAAATAATCATAAGATTCCATATTTCGGTGCCATTTGGTCCGATGCGATACATGACAAGTAGTTTCAGCGCAGGGAGATTTTGTATTTCTATTTCTATTTTAGGTCTCATTGAATCTCCGATTGTACCACATTGAGTACTGAGGAGGATGGAATGCGGGTGCATCAGAGTATATCTAAAGCTTAAATACAAATCACGCTGCCTCGTTTTGTTTTCGTTCAGAGGGAACAGGACCACGTGAGATGGTTGAGTGTGTCGGAACGGAAACCATCTGCCGACTGGTTTTTGGTAGAATCTTCCGAATATCATGGATCGAATTTTTTCAGACTCGAAGCTCATTTCGTCATTTCCAAAAGAGTGGAAAGAAATTTCAAACCGGTGGATGTTTTTGTTCAAGACGGAGAAAATTTCACTGAGAGCAACTTGTGACATTTCCCGTGTCAAATTTGCGAAACTTTCGAGCTTGAAGCACTTAAACGTAATTGCATATATTACCACCAAAGCTAGAACCTGCTGACCAACGTTTTTGAGATTCGAACGCATGTTTCGTTTGGGATTATCCACTTCTGTACTTGTGTTGAGTTTACTTTGAGCCGATTGCGGTAATGTGGAGATGTAGCAAAGTTTAAATTCGTGAACTATTTTGCTCTTATCAATAATCCGTAAAACATGTACAGCAAATATGGATAAGCAGGCGATACTCGTCCAGAAACTACTACAGAGCAATCAAAAGGACTACATAAAAACTCCGAATTTCCCAAATGAACACTTTTCTGTTATGAAACAAAAATTTCGCGCACGAAGCTTATTGTTAGTCTAAAATCCTTTCGCATTGCTTGATGAATGTCCAGAAGGATTTAGTTAAATCATCTCAAATTTCGTGAAGCTTGAAACAGCTTTCTCGGGTTTTGAAAAATTTATTATCCGATACTTGCTTTGTAGCTTGTCTTCTTTATCAAAAGGCTTCTCGGTGGCTACGCGAAATGAATTGTCTGTCAAGAATATTTACTGCAAGAGAATGTCAAGTTACGCGAATATTGCAGAGATCTGCACAAGACTACAGCTCGGTTACTTTATTGGAAAGTGGACATGTGTGTATATTCGATTTTTTGCTGGCTAAATAATCAAAAATGCTTTGACGAAATCTTTACCGTAGCAGCCAGTATACTTTCGACGAACATAGAGAAGGAGCACATATGCATAGATTGATCTTATGGTTCTGTTCACAACATTTTTCATAGCTTGGCTGACAAATCGGTGTAGAAAGCTACCGACACTACGTTCTACGAGAGTGAACAGTTTTCCTTCCAGTTAAATGGAAGAAAGACAGACGATCAAAGTTTTAATGGGGCTGTTTCAGAAAATATAGTCCATTTCGGCACGTGGAAAATTGAGTTTTTAATTTGGCCTGGATAGAAAACCAATTACTGAAATCTAATATCAGCGGCGACACGAATTGGCGGAAATGAGCGAAGCACATGTATTCCACATTACGACGTTGCTTTTTCTAGAGTTCTGTAGGACGGAAGTTGGATTGATTTCTTAAGAGAAATTGGCTTGTGGCACGAGCATGTCATTATTCAGCTTTTCATATTCTGAATGCAAGCTGTAGTAATCTTGACACGTCGCGGGTAATAGATGGGGCACGATCAGATGAGACGATGAGATTTTTCTGCCTACCAGATTCGCAATTCTCCGATCAATAATACTGATAAGTACGACTGAACGAACACATCTTTTTTACAGCAATGAGCAGAACCTTAAAAAATTCTTTTCCTTCAAAAGATTATCCATCAATTAATATTTAATTGACCACTGAGCACCATAAATATTTGCAAATTAGAATTGAAAGAAGGGTACAGAAATAATGATTAATTAGTTTTATACGCAATTTAGGATCAAATTGAATATAAGTTTTAATGCAAGTCTACAATTATACATCAACAAAATTTGATACCTAAGTCGTGTGCATTTCAGTTCCTAACAAGATAAGGTAGGATGAGCAACCATGGATCAGCAAGTCCATAATCGAGCATGCATTGAATTGTAACGAGTATTTTAAATTCGGTGTTATTTCACGGAAATACTCATTTCTGTGAAATAACACGGAAATCTTATCACATTATCTTTATTTGGGAAATTTCATGAAAATAAACCTAGTTGAACTCTGATATTCGCAACTGCTATAAATAAAATTTATTAAATACTTTTGTGTGATTGACTGAATCTCTAAAGGCATAATGCTTTATTCTGATATGAACTCTTGCCAGTCTCCGAAACGTTCAGCTAGCTGTCCACCCTTCTTTCCTTGATAGAAAAATATTGAACCGCTTTGTTCCCATACACAGTGTTTCTCTAACCAGCACCATAAAATGTGTTGCTACTTTTTCCAACTCGAACTAAGATTTTTACATGTAGCGAGATCATATAAATACATGTGCACATGAATTACATTCATGCCCTTGCATGTTTAATTGGTAAATTCAAAATTCAATGCCAACAAAGATGAGATCATACAAAATGCATGCATAACTTGTTGGTTGTATTTGAGCGACAGGCTCCTCTTTCTTGCTTATGAATTATGTCAGCTGCGTAAGTTAGATAGCAATCTTCACAACAGACATAAAATTACCACAGTTTACTATTGTTTGAAATTCAAATTTTTGAACGTTATTAAAATCTTAATGAAAATCTAGACATTGTACGCCATACGAAATCGACAATTTTATGGCCCATTCAGAAAACGAAAATGTAGCTAAAATGCAGCCAACCATACCTATGCTTAACGTCAACAAATGTTATCCATCACAAGTAACGAATTGTCATTTGAAAGCAAATGAACTCTCCTGGAGGATGGATTATTGCAAGGAAACTTGAATGCAAACCTTTTATGCATAAAGTAAAGCCTCCACCACCAGCGCCTACGGATGAGCAGCAATCAATGCTTGGGCAGAACGCTGATGTATACACTGTGACAAAAATGATAAAAACTGACAAGGAGCAAGAGCTTGGCTAGGAAACTATAGCTTCATCAGCTCATTAAGGTATATTATTTTTAAAGCGTTTCATTTAGATAGTAGTTGATGCGGAAATGTGGAGTACGGAAGGGACAAAGTGCCTCCTTTTGCATATCTCGTGCTTTGGATTTTAATTTTGGTTTCGTGAAGAGATTCGTATTACTGGCAGCAATGTGGTGATGAAAACACGGATGGTATATAGTAAATTTACAATGTTAGTAGCATTCTGCGCTAATCCTTACCATCGGCGCAACATTTCGTGCCAAACTAGTTTTCTTGTCTGCAGGTTACATTGCTGTAAATGTCTTCTTTCATCTTGCATCTCTCTGCGTTACAGTGTTGCATTAACCAACCGGTTTTGCGGTAACAACAACGCATCGGTGGGATGGTGAGTACCATCACAAATCAGTGTTGTGTGCAGAACTTCATACGTAACGGCAAATTTGGAGCGATATGAATGCCATCAAAATTGAAAGGGAGCTGTATGAACAACAATGTTCAACTTTACTTGGTAAAAGGAATCATGTATTTACTAGGTAAGAATAAATATGTTGACATTTTTCCTTTCGCAAGTCAAATGAACGGCATTAGACACTCGCAACATTATTCCGTGTCCAAACATAGTTTGAGCTGCTCTGTGACAATATCATTTTTTCAACTCACCTCCAAACACCCATCTATAGGTAAGTGCAACAGATTGAAAAAAATGCATAATATTTTACAGATTTTAAAAGTTCCGTTAACCTTTTGCATGGCAGAGGATGACTCTGATAGTGATTTTAAAAGCATCGGTGCTACTTGTTATGGCAGTTTTTCTGTTTTGCTGTCATGCTGACAATGTTTCAAAATCCACGAATGGAGAAGTGCTGCAGGCTACAGGAGCTAAGAGACTGCCGCCGAAATATCAGCACAGATCAATCAGGAGTTTGTCCAAAAAAACATCTTTGCGGTTCTGGCCAGCACGACGTAAGTACTGCCGATTTCTACTACTTCCAATGTCGAATGATTTTAAGCATCTCAACATTTTCAGCATAAGTGCAAACGTTCAATCGTGCCTTTGCTTCTCACTAATGCCCACATTTTATCTGTTAGAAAGTGGCGGGGGTTCTGTTTCGTCGAAGACCGATGAAACCAAGGACTGTCCAACTGGCGAGATAAGGGTATGGAGTCAGGCTGAGAGGAAATATGTTTATATATGCCCTTCATCTGGTTAGACACGGACGAAACCAGGTACAATTATGATGTAATCTAATAAATAAATATACATAATATTTAAATGCACGACGAAATAAAAATTTATGAATAAAGATCAAGTGGTAAAGGGGGAAACATTCGCCATTGTTGTTAATAATGTCGCATCATACGTGTTTGACAGAAGCGAGTTTTATATTTACAGAAAGTTGTGTGTGTATTTGGAAATGCAAACTACAAAGGAATTATTTACTGCATAGCTGTAATTGCTTGATTGTGATTTTTGAGACCGAAAATGGTAAGTGCAAATTATGGCGGCATTCTATGGATTGTGTCCTTATTTGTCTAATTGTAGTGTTAAGTAAAAAATGGTTGTCCCCATTAATCAATAACATTAGATGTTAACAGAATATGACTTTTTCCATGGATAGAATGATTGTATCCATTTTACATGAATAAAATATTTAGTTGTTTTGTGTCTTTGTTTACATTTTTCTCTCTGCTTGCACAGCTGAGCCTTGAACAAAGACATATAAACCTATGCTCATGCACGACGACAAGGCAACGTCGGGCAACGCGAGAAATTGAGGTAATCGAGGTGGACGCTGATTGGCTGCTCAAAATTTATGAATCCGGAATCAAAATATACTTGATAAGAGGGATGGGACAATACTGTGAACAAAGTGCTGACGGATTTAACTTCCATCTTACTGAACATTTACATTTACGAAATATTTGTAAAATAAAATGTCAATTTTGCCATTTACATGCATGCATTCTGGAGTGTTCTAATCAGTTATAGAAGGAGGAGGATTGGATTGAGAACATTGCCACATAGTCTTTTTGAAATGTCGTAATTGATACATATCGTCATCCATAAATCTCAATTTAGTTTCCAGTCTCGGATTTAATTGCGACGTGTTTTTTTCTTCTTTTAGTCACTAAGGTATACAGGTGTAATGTCTATCCATTTGTCAATATTATTTGTCGAGCTGTCATAAATATTGTCATTTGATTTTTGCCAGAAAGCATACATTTTTATCATCTGTAGTTTCTTCTGGGAATACAACAGTAAACCCGTGGCAACGAGGAAATTCAGGTACATATCTGCACAGTGAATAGTCATTTCGCCTTGAAACTTTTTTCAATCAACTGCGTTTATTACTTTTCATTGTTTTAACGTATCATAATATTGTACTCAAGTATTTACATATAAAATTTAGATTCGTTACACTTGAAAAACGGGAATAAATCTTACTAGAATATGTTAAGTCGGACGGAAATGCTCTTAATTATAGTCGTATTTATTTAGTCAACCGTATTACTTGTGTTTGTGACATACAACATATTGTACAAGGTTGTTCAGCTACAACGCTTCGCCAAGGGAATGTAAACAAGAAAACAATGCTACAGAGTCAATTTTTTATTCCGGTGCAAATTTCCATGCATCAACATATCGTATAATCATTCGTTGTAATATCAAAAGTTGCCGTTACCTTAAACACAGAGAAGTTGCTGTCGTTTCCACTTGAAATTACATTATGGCGAATGCAAATATTGGCTGCTTTCGTCGTACAAATATTTACCACCTTGATTTGAAGTCAATAGAGATGCTAACTTCTCCAATTTAACAGTTTACTGTACGAAAATGAAGGGAACCTAACCTTGGTTAACCCCAAAATGCAACGCAGGGCACATAACTGACAAGTGGCGGCACAGATAATTTGCAATTTTGGTGCATTCTTCAATTTGGACAACCATCAATCCTCTCTGATCCGCTAACTTTCAGAAATGTATCATGCTCACAAGTATAAATGATTCATTGTTTGCATTGCTCCAGAATCCGAAAACTATTCCATCCAAGTGTTTCAACTGTTTTAGATTTTCGCTTCTCAATTCCCAAATATATCAACTGCAATGAGAGTAATTTTTTGTTTAAGTCCTGTATCGGCACAAATTAAATTCGGCCCTCATAAATTTTTAATCATCTTGGTTACCGTGATTCTGTAATTAAACGCTAGTGATTACTATTGCATTGCGAATGCACACCACCACATCCAAGAATAATTCATCCAACAACCTGAAGTATGATGGTAAACGCACAGAACAGAAACTGCAATAATCTGTGTTATAGTATTTTTTCTTTCTTTCTTTTCATTCATGCGGCAAATCTGCTGTAAAGGTTATAGAGATTATCACATCAACTATGAACTGTTGGAACATCTTATTAAAATGTTTTGAAAGTAACTATCATATAAACAACGTCTCTGTAAGAACACGAAAGAAGAAACGTTCCATATTTAGCTTTACCTAATGTACTGAAACACATCCCTGGAATACGAAACGGTATGAGATGTCATTCATTGTGATGCCGCGAAAAAAGTAGACTGCAATATCGAAAGCAGTAATATCAAAACTGTAATAAACGTGTTCTGGTAGTTTATATTTTGTTGCTTAATGTGTTATAATGAGAGTGCTACTACTCTGTTCGACTAGAAGCAGGCACTTTTATTCACCTTGCTAGAGTACAATTATGTTTCTTTATTGTGACCACCAGAAAGGTAGAGGAACATGGAACCTGCACTCTATGATACAGTAACAGACCCCACAAGACATTTCCAAACGGCATCCAAGCTTACACCTGTACCTATTTTTAGCTCACTTTTTGTTTATATTTAGTTGAAAATTTAACATAGCAACATCCAGACTTCAAATTTTAAGGAGTAATATGAATTCAAACCCCCTCTGGCGGCCGAAGGAGTTGACTGGAAACATTAATGTTATGAAATTTGAGGGATTCTCAACATGTAGATTCTGAAAATCAATTTGAATTTTTATTTTAGATATGACTTGATCTGCCCGCAGTGAAACCATGTATGCAGAACCATTGACAACCTATGCATAATTAATAACCTATAGAGCGGACTCAGTTCTATTCGACGTCAAGGTTTTTAAAAAACTGTCTTCCCCAGAATATTCTTTGGGATTGTTGTTGCTGCATGTTCCATCCAAACAACTAGTTCTAGATTTATTTGCTCAATATTGTAGAAATTGGGAATGCCATGCATTCAGTGCCACTCAATATTTTTTATGAATAATAATGGTGATATCGGTTTGCACATTCTTGTGGTGTAACCGAATCGTTATGCGGAACAGGTTAGTTGTTCATACTCACATGTAGCGTCTGCGCAATGATGAATGCTAATTTCAGAATGCGAATTTACAAGTCGCTATTTATTCAAGTTTAATGCTTTCCCTAGTAACCATCGTCACTAGCAGACCTTCTACGCATTCCGTAAGCACCTAAGATTTTAAGATTAAGATAAGCCATTTTAAACCAGTTCATTAGACACTGCACTGACGAATTCTTAAAGAACTGTTGCTTTTCCTAATGTTTGTAAGGAATTTATTATTAATTTAAAATAAACGTGCAAACGTTTTTGACTTCCTCTCGGTCTTAGTATAAATTTCACTTCAAAGTTGATTCATTCCCAGTCTTTTTAACTGTTCACCTAGAAAACATAATACTCATATGGGTCCTTTCGAGCGAAAATGTACCTTCCTTGTCTGAAAAGAGATACCGTATTTTCTCAAATAATACTAACAGCTGATAATTGTACCATGCATTTTCTTACGGCACTGTTAGCAGCTGTGTTGTTGTTTGAGTAGATATGTACGTTATCTATTTTCCATCGACGAAGGTACATTATCGCTCGAAAGGACCCATATTTGCATTCATTTTTCATTCAAGTTATACATATGTATTTCTCTTTTCTAGCTTCAAATCGTAGCCCATTGGTAACTACCTAAAAGAGTAAATCCAGTAAATAGGCGTCGGCATGTCCAATGGAAATGCTGCCATTGTTAGGACAAGCCGACAGCAGAGCTTCCCAGTACTCACAACATTGCCAGAGAGAGGTCACTAATTGGAGATTTCGGAAATGTTTTCTCATATTATAGCTGACCGGACTGGTTTGAACCCAAAGTTCAAAAAGCCACTTGCAGGGATCACGATGGTAGATGTTTCTCTGCCGATGTTACATGGTGTTCGTTTGGGTATTAATTGCTTGCGTCTAAAATACTATTTGAACATACATTTACTGTCTTGTACAAGAACTTACAGTTTGACTACGACTTTACTGTCTTGTTTATTTGCACAGCTCACTTGATTCACTCATTGAGCCGGCTACTATCGAAACACTTGCCTAGGGTAGCAAGTAATAGAAACATCAGACATTTGGCCGTAATAAGTTTAGGACGATTGCTGGAGTGCAAATCACTTAATGAATACGTTCGTGTTGCAGCGGGAATCACAACTGTTTTTGGTACGCCGAACATGATACAGGAACTGCAAAAAATGATGTGAGCCCCGACTTACAGGAAGTTGGTTCATTGTTTGCTGAGTCATTTCCAACAACTGGATGTGAAACGACAATGGAAAATGCAGTAAACAAAATAATTGACCTTTCGGGCGACGAATGTTCTAACTCGCTCGTTCAAATTCAAGTGAATGAGCTACAAAGCCCACAGGTGGGCCAATTCACAATCAGTTCAGGTTCAGATGCAAGTAGTGTGACAAATATAATGGACCTTTTTCGATGATGTAACGAAAAAGTGGCAATGTACAAACTTTAATAGTGAGAATCCGTTACCGTTGAATAGCATTATTTGTACTCCTATGAATGACAGACGTAATTTAGAGACAGCAGCAGCCGCTGAAGCCATACACGCGTCCACAATCAAAAAGTTACAATCATTTGAATTCTACCATTTAAATCTACAGTTCCCTTTGTGAATGATGCTGACAACGATTTAGGTAATGAATTTATAGAGTTGCGGCAGATAATTGTAAATGAACTGAAGCCACAATATAAAGGCTCTGATTCTATTGAACGTATCTGCAACGAAAAAAACGACCAGTTACTTGATAACACCAGTTACATTTTGAGTTTGACGAAGCAATAAAAAATCTGAACAATGCGATGTAATAGCGCAAGGAAAACTGAAAGACGCGCCAAGAAGAAATGGTCCTTCAGCGTTCCAATAATTTCAACGACTAGTAAACTTACAAGCTTCTCAGAGAAGTTGACGATTTACTATCAAAAAGCCTTACAACGAGAAATAGCAACTTACTAGGAATAAATTAAAATACGATAGTCGCATTAGTTTATAAAGTTGGGGCAAAGGAAATGCAACTTCGTTGCAAAGAATTTACAGATTTTTGTAATGTAGATACTGAGATTGACATGAATCAAATGTATTTTTATCTGGGGATGCTGCACATCCTAATTCGTCCTTCGAAATTTCAATGCCACACTATAATGCAGAAGTGCCGAGTGGTGAAGGTTTCAACTAGATCCAATGATTGCTATGACCGTCCATACGATGAAGCTGAATATCATATTTTAGATATCCAAGAACGGACACTACATAAGAACGGACACTACAAGGCAGCATATGATATCAGAATTGAGTGAGTTTATGCTTTCTCATTTTCTGATAAAAGAGGATAACGCTGAGGCTTGGACAATAGAACACTTTGACCAAATGCCAAGACAAGCCGCCAATGAATGTGGTTTATGCAATTCATTCTGCTAACCCAATTATCAGTAGCTGCAGCGTAAGACCAGCTACTTCACCCATAGTGCGTCCCAAAAAATTCAAGATGAATATTGTTTGAGAAATGTTACAACAACCGACTGCGGCGGCGAAATGATGATCTGCAGCTGGAACAAATTTTAAAAGTCATTTGCTTGAAAAGTGCTTCCTGAAAATGAATGAAGATCAGGTGATAAGGTTCCTATACTTAATCGTGTAAACATAGCGGGCGTACTTATTAAACGCGCATTCTTTTTACTTTTTTGTAATCCTATATATGGGTTTATGTATATTATCTTCAAGTACTACTTTGCCTTGTTTGTCAGTGTAAGATTACAAAAGCTTGGCTACAAATTAAATCTTTTTAATATGTGTTTGCTACAATGTGAATATTTTATTATGGAATAATTAAATATAGTAACTCGTACTCAGAAATATGTAATATTCAGAACAGTTTACTACAGAATTCATTTATTTATATAAATAAATTTCTAACAAATTCTAACTACGACTAAAAATATTGGAGTTAATGAAAGGAAATGAAAGTATTTATTTAACTTACTTTTATAATCTAATATACTTTAATAAAGTTCCTACAAGCAATTGAAAATAACATGTTATGTGAATAGGTTTTTGGAGTGGAATAAGTTGTCGCAACTTAATACTTTACTTGTGCCGAATAAGTTGTTTGGGTCCTATAAGTTCCTGGAGCCAAAATCGTCCAGTCTGGATGCTTAGAACGGTGGCTATCTATAGATGAAGTCCACTTGAGGTCCTTATAGAGGTGGATAATGTGATGTTTCAGGGTGCGATATATTGGTAAGTGCCTTGGAGGCATGATAAGCTGTGTTCATACTTTGAACTGGAACCAAAAAATCAGCATGAACTGATGGTACTGTTTCGTTGTGAAATACAAACTGCTGCTGTATTTCTAAATGCTGGTTGTATTTTCTGGTGATTTTGGATTAACGAATTTTTTTCAACCATCCCAGCATACATAGTAGATTTTTGCATCCTTACCTGGAACAATACATTTTGACGAATATCAGTTTCTAATATGTTTGAATTGCTTTCTTTCTTTCTATAAATAAAAAGCAGTTACAATATTCAACAGTTACCCCAACACCGACTTTTCATATGGCCTAATACCAAATAACAAGGTCAGCAACTGCAATTAAAGTAAAACCGATTACATGCGAAGCAGTTTCTTCAACGCTGACTTTTCAGATGGCCAAATACCAAATTATCAGGTAAGCAACTGCTGGTTAAATGAAAGCGAAATTTACTTAAGAAAGAAATATATATTGTAGTTCATACCACAGGTGGCCACTCGTGGCCGTACGCCTGATTCAATGTTGGTCGTCCCAAGAGGTGGTGGCCACTTACCTGGCTGCCATTTGTCCACCTCATGGGTTGGTGGACGCTGGTCTGGTTACCTGGCGTCCAGCGCATGGGCGTGTGGTGCACAGGTAAGACTAAATAGAATAAAATAACTATCAAGTAAATACATATCAAGATTTTTCCTTCCCCTCCTCCTGGTTGGGTGCTGCCCGCTGCTGGTGAGCGGAGGCAAGTGTGCATGTTTTAAATTAATATTGTAGTTTATATTATTTCATGTATTTACGTAGGTATGTATGTGTATAGGTGTTTGTTTATTTTATTTTGCTACATGTAAAGGGAACGTATACACAGAGTGCGTTGGCAGGGACTGTTGGTTCTGTGGAGGGAATTTTGGAATGGAATACACTGTGGAGCAAACTGGATGCCCCACAGGCACAACTTTCGTCTTCCCTCCCTGCCACATCGAAGGATGTCCCATCCATCATCACACTGCCACCAAATCCTCCGTCCACCCATCCTCGAACGACTTCATATCCTACTTTTGTGTTTTGTGGTTACTACTACTACTACTACGATGTTGTTTTGGTTATGTTTTGGGTCGTCATTGGAGGAATGTCGATACTCCCGCTAGCATATGTTATATATTATGCTTACATGAAAATCAAGTGCAGTAGACGATAGCAGGAGTACCAGCAAATACGGGAGGTGTCGTCCTTCATGAAAGCCAGGTGTGCTTGGACGAAGGAGAAACTCCTTGAAAACGAAACAAATAAACAAGTATGTTGGTATAATTTGACATGTTACTAATATTAAGATCAGGATTTGTAATATACTGATCATGGCGAGGTGAAGGGGTTTGACTAGGAGACTCACTAACAGCAGCTCTATAATGCTCAGAATTGTCATTCGGTAGGCTATCCAAAAACAAATTAAACGCGCTTAATTAATTAAAAATCCTGAACGCACGATTTAGCGAAATAAACTTCGCCGTCCGCCGCCGTCCAGAGAGTTGCTCTCCGTTGCGCTACTGATAACATCTCCCAAATGTCCCATATCGGTAAATGCTTCAGGTACCTTAATGGGATCTAAAAAAAAGTATTTTTTCAGTAGCCTTTTTTATTTATGTTTGTACAAAACGAAAACCATGTTGTACATGTATACACCTGGTAAGTATTCAGGGACAGGAACTGTTGCATTTTGCACAACTTCGTCCCGTTTGCCTTTTTTGTTTGAGGTCTCAGCGCATTCGCTTATTTCTTGTGCATTTGGTGTGCTGCTTTCGTGAGGATAAACTTCATCTGATTTTCTGATTTCCGGATTTGGAAGCTGTGAATGGATTGGTTTCTGTTAAGGAGGGATTGTAACTTATAATCATTTATCCTATCCTTTATCCGCTTTATCCAAATCCTGATAGTGCTTATGAAGTCCCAAAAAAGCTGCAAGCTTTGTTGATCTAGTATCTAGCTCCTTCTCAATATAGTCAAGATTAATATCATGAGATTTTACAAACCTCAAATAGAAAAGGTTCTCGTCAAAGAAATCAAAATCGGTTTTAGAGACTTTTGCAATTTGGTGGCCCCATCAAAATACCCTTGCGTACTAGAATTTGAAAACTCTTACCATTTTGCCACCTTGCAAAAGCTTTTTTCTGCTTCTCCTTTCACTACCTCTGAATATGAGCGGCGTTTTTAAGTATGATGACGAGGGACCAGGAGGCGATGACGTCCTACTATCTACAAGGTCTCATAAATCATGTCTATCCTGTTCTTTTATTTCATTATCTAGCCAGTTAACACGCTACTCAATATCTCTCAAACCCTCACGGGATTTTGTATGCTTTAGTATTAGAGTCTCGTAGTTTGTGATAACTACTCGTGGGGTAATTTAAATTTAATTTTTTATTGTTTACTGTTTGATATTTTCCCAAAGTGTTCCAAAATTTTCTTTGATGGAGAGTAAAGAACCCCAGGACCCATGTTGCATGCTTGCATGTGGCGGAATGCCACATGCATTTCAGCTAACCAGTTCATAGACCTGGCGCATCTCGTCGTCATCCTGAGCACGTAGATTACAAATCCTTTTGTATAGACAGAGAGAATAATATGTATGCAATTTCTGCATAACGCATGCATGAACTTCTATCGTGTGTTCAAACTCTGCTTATCCGCTTCTTTGGTTTCTCATCAAAGGGAAAGCCTTTTATGGGTGACATATGAAAGAGTGGATGAACAGTAAATCCAGGACAGTAATTTAGACGTTAATCTATTGAAATTTATCTACTTATCCTTTGGGCAAGTACTCCATTTTACCAGCTGATGATCACTTGCTTTTTAGGGAGTAAACTTTTGTGCTTCTCTGCCTGTTGGCATCTGAACTGCGCAAGCAGATTTATTTCAATAGTAGCGTTCCTCTTTTCCATTTCACCCCCACCCTATCCCTGAACTGTAAACTGATGGGACATTTTCCATCCGTCAATATTTGTATGACCATCTGCGTACCAGAAGGGAGGCTACCCTTCAATAGTATGTTTGTTGTTAGATTGCGTATAATATCAACCAGATTGTTGGAATATTGTGTCCTTCCGTTGTCCACCAGCTCAAATGGTTTTGTCCAACGCACATTACCTCTTTTCAGAATACTTGTTTTTGCTGCTTTAGCATTTTGCTTGTCTGGTATAAAATCTAGTATATCTCTTTGTTCCGCCTCCTCCTCTACGCACGTCCACTTCATGTTGTAAAAGTTGATCTACGCTAACTAATCTATTATATACATCTAGTGGCACTGCCTTTTATATTAAAAACTTAGCAAATGATAAACAACAAAAATTACATAGTGTCCACAATAAGACGTATTGTAAGTTTGATGATCGATGATCGAATTTTCTAGTGTAATGTCTAGAACTCTAAACATTCTCCAGTAAGTATCTACACTTTCAACGTTACTCATAGTATAAGCATCCGGGTGTCTTCCGGGTATCTCATCCGATGATTTCTTGCGTAGTATCAACTGAACTAGGAGTACATACAGTAAACGTAACCTTTGAATTTTTTAATACAAGGGCGCAATTTAGTTCCGTTGCATTCATTATAACAGTGGAATCCCTTGGACTGTAATGAATCCCTGTAATGCATGCCTTTGACTTGTCACAGTGATGCCTACAAAACTGGGACTCCCGAAAAAATTAGGAACGTATTTTTTCATGAAAGCTTCCAGCAAGGACGGTCATACGTTATGAGTCGTCACTGAAGCACAGCTACCAAACTGGAGAGTGAAAGTTTATTATTAGGTTCGTGTTGTACTATCGAGGAGTCCTATGAATATATTCACAAAACATCGAATTCTATGAACATCCTGTTTTTGGAGTGCTACACTTGTCTGATGTTGCAATTTTAAAGTGATCATTTTAGTGCTCTTGCAATGCTGAAGTGAAGATTACATTTTTATTTTAAGCAGCATATTAAAAGTATTAATTGTTTTGAGCAAAAACAAAGCGTTTATTAAAATGATGCCAATAGACCAACTCAAATTTCTTGTTCAAAAACTTTGTTCCTAGAATTTTTGGTTACGGGTCTGGACACGTGGAGAAGTCAAGAGCTGGGGCAATAAAACTCCAAGGGGTCAAAGGTTATAACAATTTTGAATTCCAAAATACTTAGGGCACATCGGTTTTGCCGAAGCTGGATTGACTGCGACGTATAATATGCAGCAGAAGTGTAGATATCAGCATGCAAAAGTTACTTCCATTTCGACCTCGGCATCTGTATATGTACAAAATAAAACTCAACAGTATGACAAACTTGCCATTAATTGTATTTGATAGACTAAGCTGGCAAAATTGTGGTCATCATTAACAGTGATTATCATAACTAACAGCAGTAATGACGGCATTATCCATAATTGTAAACATTTACTGTTCAAATTAAAGTCACCAGTAGGAGATCATAGCCTGTCGTAACTATTTCTAATAATCGAGTAATGCGATAAAGGCATCTGTACGAAATTATATGAATCTTGTCGCTGAATTTATATCTAACGGCGTTAAACTCTAATGTAGCAAAAACGATATTAAAAATTGTTACATTATAATTTACAGTGTGATCAATTCCTTGTAAGTCAAAACAAAATTAATTGTCCGAGAAAATAGAAATATCATTTTGTGCATGAAAAATACACCTTCATTTCTTCATATCAACCATTCTCGTCTCATGTGAACTATTTTCAAAAAGCTTCACAGATATCAGTGAGATGATTTGGTTTTTTAAAGTGGATTGATTGAGCGAATCATTTCAGTCATTGAGAAGAAGTTACTTCTGTTTGGAAAATATGGAGGGATGGATATTATGGGAACTGACTACCTGTTAAAGGGAGCTGCATCCCTGTAAAGAAATAGACGAGTAAGATCTCCGTTTTAGGCCCCGAATAAAAGCAATGCTGTTAATTAAGCTTTACATCTTAGATTAAGCAGATTCGGAAAGATAGTAACTTTGTACACTGTGCCGCCCGAGATTTCTCAACATCATTCAGATACTCCAGCGATAATTGGTACAGATAATATTTTTAATATTTTTATTGTTACGACAAAACGATTGTTGAAATTCTCAGTTTATCATAAATTGCTTAAAGCATGTATAAATAAATCCTGTCGGACCTCCAACAATACAACCATGCGTGTTTTCCAATCTTCAAAATGTTTAAAGTACTTTCCTTTCATGACTGGCAAGATATATAAATAGTTACAATATTACTTACACTTTTCACTTGAAATGTTTACACCCTTGTGATCAATGACTTTTTCTTTTTTTCATCCGATCAAACGGATACGCTGACAAACTCCTATTACTTTCCAGGCCATTTGAGAAAGGCTGACGTCGACAAAAAGCAATATACTCCACTGTGAGTTTTCTACATGTAAGGTTATATAGGCTGCGAATCTGACTTTTGGTTTGCCTGTGTATAAATGAAGATGTGTGATATTAAAAGCATAAATACATCATTTCAGTTTGAGTTAAGATGTAAAGTAACTTTATAAATAGAAATTTTTTAAAGAATATATCTTAAATGAATTCATGTGCATTAATGGCTTCAATATGCCCGTATTGTTTAATTTATAATAAGATGATTTTTACGGAGTTGCAAAGTATAAACAGTTTATTTTAAACATTTTTTACATGATATTTAATTCAAAATATGACATTTTCGTGGCAAGAATTTGATGCCAGATCACTATCACATCGTTATTTATGAACGTACAATGTACGTCGTGCACTATGTACTCGACTTTCACTAGCACTTGATGAACTCTTCGTGTGGAAAACAATATTATTGTTATTCTAGATTCACATTCAATAAAGTAAATGTTAATTAATCGAAATAATGAGATTTAGTAAAATAATGAAGGATTGCTGTACATGAAAAAGGTTACGTTCCGTACGACAAAGTTCCATATTTATTGTAATAAAGTGATTGTTCAGAACTTTTATATCCGAATCAAGATTATTGTCAAAGGGGGACAATGATTGCAGAAAATATTCATGTAGTTAATCTCAAAACAAACGGTCAAAAAATATTTCCCTTATCAATATATTGATAAGATATTGATAATTTCAAGTGTGGAGATCCGTTAATAAAATTAATAGTTTTTTACTTGTAATAACAAACGGTAAAAACAGGTCAAGCATGTAACCCCATTAAGTATTTGCATTGTAATAATTTGTGTGCAACATGCGCAACCGTTGTTATAATTTGGGGCGTAGGTCAATTAATTAGGAGAATAGGTTAGAGGCAACTGGGCTCTTAAGTTTATTGTCTGTTGTTTGAAATTTATTTCCGTAAATATCGTCGAAAATAAAACACGCATTGAATGAATCCGGAAGCCTGACATTTTAAAAAGTCGGGAATTGTTTTCGTTTCGGAACAAAATAAAACTCTTTCAGTTTGTTTTGCTATTGATGCATTTTGTTATTTAGTTGATTATGATCTTGCAATTCCTGGACTGATGATCAAAGGGAGAATTAAAAGATACAATTGTTGGTATTCATGATTCAGGTCGGACCTGACCTATAAACCAATAAAGATGACGACATCAAAAAGGTTGTTCCATTGAAATAAATTCCATACTTATTGTCAGGGATACATTTTCTGTCGTCAAGGTAAAATTTCCCGGTATCCTGTGGGAGATTTCCCCAACTCCTTATCAAATTTCCCTATTTGTCCTGCGTCCGGCACGGAAGGGAATATTATTTTGGCAAATGGATATTGATGACAAGGAACGGTAATGTTTACTTTCCGGCTAATAATAAGGTATTTACTTGTCAACTTTTGCGTACTTTAACTAACTTTGTAAGTTACTGTATTAAGCCCCCGTTCTTGTTAAGTAGAGATGTCAAAACCTAGAGCACCAAGGTGATGTTTTGAAAGCCGAAGCAGCTATCCAATTTAAAATGATTGTAAGTTGGTACATTTATAAAAAATCAAAAAAATTATTTTCTTCAGAATTTTTCTATTGAAGCCGTGGCACGTAGCGACTGTCTATTCCGGAGCTAAATCTCACAAATTTGTAGCAATCGTCTTTGAAATAAATCTTTCAAGCAGAAAACAATCATTAGTGTAAGGGAAATTTCACATCAGTTGTCTGAAAGGAATTTTTGAAAGTATGTTCTTAGACAATCCCAGCCGGATGAAATTAAAGGATATTTTCAGACTGATGGATATGACGTATATGAAAGGAAGTTGGCTTGTTCAAAGAAAACCTGCAGCCGGTATGTTCATTGAAAATTTCTACCAATTGTTCGAAGGCATTCACAGCTCATATTTTACAAACTCTTTTACAAACCATACCAAGTATTTCACCAAAGTTCAGACGATATTTTAAAGGAAATTGATTTTTACGAAGGTTTTCAGCTGTTCGTGTCAACAAAAGATCTTGTAGGCACTCCAAATGAGATTTCCATTTGATATTATACTGTAAACCATATCTGGTTTCCTGGAGTTGATCAAACAGCCGAGGAAACAAGAAAACCAGGGAAATATTTATGGCCATGAATTAATTTGGATTATTTTCGTTTTTATCAGGTTATATTAAACTAAGCTTAGTGAATAATGTCTCTGCTGGCACATTTCTTGATTTGCAGCCCATTAGACTTTCCGGCAATTTTGTTTCTGGCTTTTAGCTTTCCAGCTTTTTTGGGGTCAATTTTTGCTAGAACTGTGAAGCAAATATGTCCGCCCGGTATCTCAAAATATATTCCTGTCAGTCGGAGGAACACATATTCCGCCAGTAACCTGGACGAAGTTTATAATTAACATTCTAATGGAAATTCCCGGCTGTGTCCAGTTTAAGGAAGAATGAGCTACTATTCGTGTATTCGACAGGCTCCGTCAAAAATTTTTGGAAAATGAAAAATTGGTGTCAGGTAGCAAAACATACGCTATTTCTCATTCAATGGCACCCCGGTCCGATCCGCAACCTTAATTTTGGTTGAATTGTGGTGTCGAAAATCATAGAAAACTCGTTGTGCGGATTCGCCTGTAAATCACGCAATATTTGAGATAACGGCAAAATCGCTTCTGCACTGCAAAGATAATGGACATATCTTTGTAGGAAATTCAGGGTTTTCTAAAACTCTTTGAAATAGTCCTAAAAACTTAATTTGAAATTTGTTTAAAACTTGCATGATTTGTGAGTGAGAAAGAAATTTTTGGTCCATAATTCCAAAATATGGCCTTATGGTTCACATCGTAAGAAGCAAATGTGTGAATATTTTCACCTTTTCTAATTATTTGCATTATAATATCTAGCAATTCAACAGCTATACAAAAGTACGCGCACCTTTGCGATCTAATTTATGGTTGACAGAAGATCCTGTTCCAAACATTTCCCCATTTCCAAATATTTCCCCATTTCCAAACATTTCCCCATTTCCAAATATTTCCCCATTTCCAAATATTTCCCCATTTCCAAATATTTCCCCATTTCCAAATATTTCCCCATTTCCAAATATTTCCCCATTTCCAAATATTTCCCCATTTCCAAATATTTCCCCATTTCCAAATATTTCCCCATTTCCAAATATTTCCCCATTTCCAAATATTTCCCCATTTCCAAATATTTCCCCATTTCCAAATATTTCCCCATTTCCAAATATTTCCCCATTTCCAAATATTTCCCCATTTCCAAATATTTCCCCATTTCCAAATATTTCCCCATTTCCAAATATTTCCCCATTTCCAAATATTTCCCCATTTCCAAATATTTCCCCATTTCCAAATATTTCCCCATTTCCAAATATTTCCCCATTTCCAAATATTTCCCCATTTCCAAATATTTCCCCATTTCCAAATATTTCCCCATTTCCCTACTTGCCATAAATTTTCCCAGTGATAAAAATTTCCCCAGTGATCAAAACTTCCCCAGTAATCAAAATTTCCCGAGTGACCAAAATTTCCCCAAACGATTACGTTTCCCCACTGAATAAATCTTCCCAACTTCCCAAAAGTTCCTCACTGCCCAACAGTATAACTGTTGTCGTCTGTTTTTCCCTTTATCAACTGTTTCCTATTTAGTTTCAATTTTTATTTGTGTTCTTCGTAAATTTCTCATTTTGCAGAAAAATCCCCTAAAATTCCCCGGTATCCTGGATACCAGGATACCGCAGAAAATACATCCCTGCTTATTGTCATCAAATGCTTGCAGCAAACTTACATATCTGAATCAAGATGATTTTCTAAGGAGCACAATGATTGACGAAAATATTTGTATTGCTGGGCTCAAAACAAATGGTCGAAAAATATTTCTCTTCTCAATATCAATATATTGATATTGATAATTTCCACTGTTGATAATGTATCGATAAGCTATTGATATGGAAACCCTACATTTACATAAGTTCAATTCAACATTATATTGTAAATACTTCGTGATCAAACCGGGAATCGTCAACCCCACTGACTAATGCTCAATATCTGCAGAAAACGGAGGGAAGCTTAAAATATTCGGTTGTGAAATCACACAATTTGAACGCAGTGATACATAAAAATTATGGTTAAATTATAATCGCTAACGTTTAGAGCCTTCTGCAGTATTTCTTAATTGTTGTGAATTGACCGCAATTCCAGCATCGTTAACATTCAATTTTATCGTTAACATTTTATTTAAAGTGAATTATTGGCCTCATACCTGGCGACCTGCTACAGGCAGAGTAAATGAGTTAAAGGATGTAAGTGGACGCAACTACTGTAAAAATAGTAGATATTGTTTGGTGGCATCATCAGTTGATCTTCTGCTCCAGAATACTATATTCATCGTTCAGAAATATTTGCAGGAAGTAGGCTCGTTGAATATTTATTGCAAAATCGTCAGTTTACTGATGTTATCCCGCTGAAATGAAGATGAATTTCTATTTTAAGCAACACACTAAGAATACTTCTGAAACCATTTTTAGCATCAGCAAATGGATTTGTAAAATTTGACATTGAGTACGTTGCCAAAAGCACGATGTGTATCATATCTTTCGGGTCGATAAAGATAAATGACCACCTGCAATGATTTTAACAAGTTAAGTAGGTGCACTCCGTCTACTTCATTACCCACAACTCAAAATGATTCGTCGATTCAGTGTTGACAAATATGAATCATTTATTCCAACCAACTCCTTCAGGGTGAACCCAAAACTGAAATGAACAAAAAGAATATATTTAGTAATCTAACTATTGCTCGCTTAGCATCGATTACGACTTAGATTACAACAGTAACATATTATGCTAAATCGTCACAAACAACGCCAATGCCAAATCACCTAACCACAAACCTTCATGGCAAATTATTTTTCCTAGACAGAAACATCTACTTAGCGGAGATCATTTCAACAGTTTCATTATTACTTCAGGTTGATTATTATTTTATTTACTGTAAATCTGATATCTGATACACTTTAAACGAAGCGGAATTCCAAATTAGAAACAGCGATTCAATGTGTTCCATGTTTGTTTTTACTAACCAAGCATTTGTGACACTATCACAATTATTTTTATAAACAACAAACAACAACAATCTTCACAGAAAGCAGAAAAGTCATTTTTTTACTTATCACAATGTACTGCAATAATTAATTCACTGGTGTGCGAAAGTGTATGAATTACCGTTTACCGGGGAAAGCTGAAGAAACAATTCCGTGAATTCTTAATGGTAGGAATATTAGGGTTTTATTAAAAGTCAAAAACACCTAATTCAATCTCACGCTTGCACACGGTTGGTTTAAAAAGGCGATGATCTATTTTTATTCCACACTGGAGGACATTTTACTGCGTCAGATGGTAACTCTTCGCTAGGGCTAATGATGTGAAATGATTGGTAATTGTTGTTGCAGACTGGAATGCCAATTTAACGGCTTGCCGCCCATTGCAGATTAAGCGAATATATGAACATTTACCATAAATTATACATATATTATTGCATTGTAATTTATATCACTTTTGATATGATTGCTGCGGAAACTGCAAAACAATATTGATCACAGTGTTGTTACATATCGATGGGGAAAAAGGAGGATGCGATCACCCGGATCGCATTTGTTCTAGAATTATAGCAAACTTGACTCATAACTCTGGCCACCTCTTCTCTGGACTACTAATCACGACAACAACGATGCAGCTTCTTCACCTTAAATTTTATTGCAGTCAAAGTCGTCCGATGCTATGCCAAATGGCGCCGTAATAAAACATTTTCATATATCATAATACAATATAATAAAAAGCGCCCAGAGAATTCAAATAACTTGATTGTGCACGGGATGAACTGGATAGATGCAACTAGAAACTGCTTCAATTTTACCAATTTCAATCAAGTTTTCGTCATAACTTTTATAAACAAGCAAGAAAATTGTAGTGCAGTTCACATTATGAATTCTAATTTTCTCTTCCCATCGCAGTACCACTATCAATACCCAAGGGAGTTTTACGCTTTATAATCTCGGCAAATTTATCTTAAGTATATAGTTACCATTATAATGGTATTTCAATTTTTATTGTAGCGTGATATATTTGCTGCAAGAGAAAATGGAATTATGAAGACAATGGGAAACTTCCATTTGGAATTACGACGCATAAACTTTTTCCTGTGCTTTTGCCGATTAATGGTATCATCAGATTTTGGTCAGTCATTTCTTTTACGTCGGTTGAAATTGGATTAGAGTAGCAGACGATCACTTAAGGGAGCACAAATTGTGAGTTCTTATTAAAGATCATCTGCTAAATAATATTATTGTATGTGTAGCAATTTTCCATCATAACAGTGTTCGATATGTGACATGATCATTTTTGCGCAATTGTGACACCCATGTGTACAATTGTATAGTATAGCTTTATGATACGCAAAGTTAGGTGCCTTCTGTTGTGGCGTGGTTTCATGATAGATGAGTAATGGAAATGAGAAATTGAATGGACGTGCCTTGGAATAGAAAGGAAGAAACCCAAACACAGACATTTACTCATACCACGTTTTTCCTGCTGTGTCCCAACAAAGTAATATGAAGAAATTAAACGAATCTTCACCTTTTCTGGACATTTCGAGTGGGTAAGTTACCACTGCAAATTGTCAAACAATTAACGAAAATAAACTTCCCCATTTAGCTATGCAAAGGTATTCCAAATCAATGAATAGAATTCACGAGAATTTACTTTAGTAAATGCAGAAAATGTTATCAATTGGTGTAAAATGGTGTTCCCAATAATTGATCACCAATTGACAAAAAATGCATGTGTTTTTAATCTAGTTTAATTGTTATAAAAACACTATAAATAGTAGCCATGGACTATTTCAGTTGTCCATGTGAATGTTCAAAAATTCGATAATAAGAAAGAGAACGGAAACGATAAATATCTGTCCTGAACAATAATAAACAATTTCTGCAACGACTCCAGAATGACGACCAAGCTTACACTTTCAATGAAAGCTTAGAAAAGTAAGCATATGCCTTACATTCATTTGCAAAATAGCAAATTTACGCACAGGTGGCTTATTTACAAAGGTGCCGTATTGTATATCGAAGGCAACAACCTCTATTTAAAATTTCTTCATATAGGCAGTTATGTAGTAACGGACAGTTTCTTGAAGATTTTAGTTGACACTTTTCCTTGTCTTTAAAATTACTGCTTTAAATACCATGTTTCTGGTTGGAAACCCGTTTCGTTCAGAAGCACTATTACGCGACAATGGAAGTTTAAACATTTCTTCAGCACTGTCCGTGTCACACTGTTACAAGATTATTACATAATTAGTGAACATTTATTTAATTTTCACGATTGAAAATTGACATAATTTTACGTTTTATAGTAAAACAGCCATATCAATGCCACGCTACCCACACACGAACAACCACAAAAGTGAAAAACCTGTAGAAATTTTAAAAAACATTTTGGACAAAATCCGCAAAACCGACGTCAAAACATAATACTCAAGATTTGTCAACCTGCATTTTTTTCAGAAAGTAATTAAATCATTCATATTTTGCAAATTGCAGGTTTAAGAAAAGAAAATATGAACGTGGAATTATCACTAATTTAGTACTTTTTGTCGAGTGCGAGGAAAATAGTTTAGGAGTCATTGTTTTACAATATACGAAGCATACAATCCAGCTGGCAAGAATGAAAGGTGAAAATCCGTTAATTATTCAGAGCGCCCGTCGGTCGTACTATTAACGGCGCCCCGAATAATAAACTTATTTTTTTACTTACTATATCTACCATAGGGCCGCCGTTGTTGTCAGATTACCTACCACCACGATCATATGTGTGGTGCATTACGAATCAGTGTTCATGCAGGAAGATACAACTGCGGGAGGTTGTTCACCGCTACAGCTAATCAGTAAAATGACGTAACGTGTCATGCCAACTTTATCATACTATAGATGTACGTACGTGCATATGTAAACATTGAATGAAGTCAGATTCTGATTATCTTTTCCTGGACTTGAGCTGTTGCTTGGAGTGGATAGAAATTTCAATTCACCAGCACATTACACAAAGCAAAAATTTGGAAGAATAACGGAATTAATTGCCGTATGCAATGATTGGCTTCCTCATAGTATCAGTTCGTCTCGCTTCTTGTCGTCACAATAACATATCATTTTATCCCGCTATATGGTTTTTCGACAGGGTTTCATTATTCACAAATATTTAATTTATCGCGTCAAATTGAAATATACTCTGATAATAAGACTTTCATTTACTGAAGATTGGTTCAATGGACTGCAGACAAGTCGTTCAGTGACTTGATCAACAAACCTTTCGTCCTATCAGCCTCTATTCCTTTCATATAACTGCGTGTGCATTCGGTACACATAATGTTCTCTACTTTTCCAACAACAAACCTGGTTCCAGCAAATATTAAATATAAGACTTGGGATATCGTGCAAAGTTGCTTCATATGTAAAAACATTAAACGCTTCCTCAATAACAACTATTGTTTTGATCCGTGCATTGGCATCAATAAACCAAATTGTATAGAAGATAATGTTTTAAAATAGTGACATGCCTACTCCACATCCATCGGATTTGTAAATATTTGATAAGATAAATACGTGTTATCACGAGAAACAATACAATGTAAACACATATCCACTTAATTCATCCACCCACTTCGGTACACCACAGTGTCTAAGCCTTATCTATTTATTGCACGAAAACATCATTTTAAAATGCTCAATAAAGCCACACTCAGACACTTACAATATCAGTCTTTTCACTACTGTAATTTCAGTGGCATTCGGCCTTCAATTTCCAGTAGAGAATTTGAGATTTAGAGAAAATCTGTACCAAAATGGAGGAATGGCAGAGAAAGCATATACAAGACCACATGGTGGAGCTGATCCAAGTAACAATGTGCACTAGACTACTGCTAACAGCGCTTACGACTAAGAGCGTGCTAAGTTACGAAGATACTGAGACACTGGTGACACAAATACTATTAAGAAAATCTAGACTATTTAACAGGTCATTATTGTAACATATTTGTTTGCACTGATAGAAACTTCCTCATCTAACTACTCTTGAAAAATCCGAGAGACTCTACAACATTCTGCTTACCCGTGAGGGCTCGTACGACGTACTAATAGCCGCGTTAAACGACACAAACCAGAGTGGAGCAGTGAAAATTTTAAAATCTTACCCGCCGTTATTTCGTAACTTTGGCAAAATACAGTACGATAGCAACAACCCGCTGGGAGATGGATGCTCAGGAACCAAGGTCTTTAAAGGAGTTTTTGGTGGAAGAGATGTGGCTGTGAAAGTAATCAACACGGATCTCATTGCAAAGGAAGTAGCATTGAATGAGGTTGACTTTCTGACAACGTTAGGTAGCCATGAAAACATTGTTGGTTACCTTACAGCAGAAGCGCACGACAACTTCATTTATATAGCTTTAGAATTGTGTACAATCAGCCTTCACGATGGAGTGAGACTGAATAGGCTAAAAATTGAACCTCTCAATATTCTACAGCAGTGTACCCGCGGCCTGCTGCACCTTCACAAAAATAACATCGTACACGGAGATATGAAACCAGCCAATGTTCTACTCAAAAACGATGTTCAGGTAAAACTTGCCGACTTTGGGTTATCCAAGCAAATTCCCGTCGGCAGAACAAGCGCATCTCTGCATTGGCAAAATATTGGAACGGCAGATTGGGCCGCACCGGAAATCCTTAACCTTCAAAGCCAAATAAACAGATGCCCCGGGCAAATACGAGTGGTGCGTATTAAAATATATTTTTTAAATGTTTCGCGGTATTTGTTGTAATTTATTTTGGTATTATTCAATATTTTCAGACTACATCTTCAGATATATTTTCGTTGGGCTGCATATTTTATTTCGTGCTCACCCAAGGATTGCATCCGTTTGGCGATTGTTCTATCGAAATTCAGTACAATATATTATATGGCCAGTCGCAACTTGATACCTCAAGGATACAACGTGGCATGCTACAGTTGATCGAAAATATGATATCATCGGTAAAGCAAGGGCGACCTTGCTCTTCTGACATACTGAAATCAGTCATAATCCAGTCCATTTCTAAGAAATATGAAGGCTCACCACTAGAGGAAAATGAGTACACCATACAAGGTATGCCTTCCTAAACTGATTACTTTTCTCATTGTGTCATGGTTTAAAAGTTTGCAGACAAAATATTAGACATGAAATAGCAGCCACCATGGGGGATCCGTTATGTTTAGCGCTGTACTTAAGCGGATTTGTTGACTTTGTATTTTCGCTACTACATTTAAAACCTTTGTAGAACTTGTGTTGCCGTGCCCTATTATGTTAAATATTAGTTCGCTTGGATCCGAATTTCATAGTTAACGGAAAGAAAGGGTTGTCTCTCCCATGAAAGTCCGCATCATCTGAGAGGCTGGCCGTAACAAATGTGGAAAGCAAATTTTGAGCCAAACGAAGAACTCCAAGGTTCATTTGAAATGAATGCTAATTTCGCAATCATTTCACGTTAGTTTCTTTTACAAAATTCATCAAGTCAATTCTATTTCCATTTTTGTCGAAATTCGGTTAAGGAAATGTTCAGGAAGACTTGGTATGTAAGATTTATTTGCATGCAACGAGTATAATTAATAATTTATTTACATTTGGAAATCCAGGCAATGGTCAATCCAAGAATGAGAATGTTCGCCGGAGAAGATTCAAATTTTCAACCTCACCTTGGCTCCTCGACACGACGCCTTCACCGAAAGACACAAATGACACAATTCGACAGGAGTCGAAAATTTCTTCATCGATTGACAAATCTGGCAGCCGGAGACGGAGTTTTTTTCAGGCTTTATTTGAGCCGGTATTTACACTTTTGGAGTATATTTTGGATATATTGCGTTCTTTTATTCAGAATTTAGTTCGTCCGCATGAGCGTGCTATGTATTACGCGTGAGGTTTAAACAAGTAAATATACGACACAGACGAATTAGGTGTGTTTTAATGGATACCGAAACCAATTCAACACTCAATATTTGAAAGTCAACTTTGATACGACCGAAGGAGATAGAAGTGCATTGTCAGCACATATATGCGTGCAGGGTCACCTACTTGACAAATAATTATTCGTATTTGTCAAATAACAAATAACAAATAAATTATTTGTTATGTTATTTTAAATAAAAATTTTATTTGACATTTATTTGTTATTTGTTATTTCAAATAACTTTTTTATTTGTAGGTTATTTGTTATTGGTTATTGAAATAACTATTTTTGATTTAATTTTTAACTTTATCAGAGACGCATTCCTGAATTTATATACCGTAGGCATACATCCTTGTGTCCAGTATTGTATAAAATTTTCTATTATTGAGATTTCACTGTTGAATGAACAGATTTCTATACTACTTGTAGAATATAGTGACAATTGTGGTGCCGGAAAAACAGAAACGCTCACAATTCCGTTTATATTCCAATTCGCGCTGTTTGTCGAATCCTCTTCTTCAACCTACACTTTATATTATGTCACAAGGGCCACAATGTGTGCTATAAGGCGGCGAAGGTACAACTTTTAGCAATCAAGCGAATAGTCATGTTTATGAGGTTTTGAAAATACAGATCTACGTCGTTTGCTTTCATGGATGATGGGAGAAGTGGCTTACATTGGAAATAAAAGGAATTTCACAAAAGCATCATTCACGGAGATTGGAATCTATCTCAGTTGACACGAATTCTGGAGGCTGTCTTTCATATTAATCGACGTGCAGAGATCACATAGTAGTGTGGATGAAATGGATTTGGGGAAGTTTTTCATATCAAATGTGTTTGTCTTTCTTTAATCTTTGCGTTGTGTTCAAATCTGTTACTGATTGTATGAGTAAAGCCGACGTCACGCAGAACAATCAACACACGCTTCGGTGACTGTCTCTAATTTGTTTAAATACTTTTCAATCAGAAAATTGGTCAACTAAATAAACAATTAGCTGCAAAGACATATATTGTATTTGCCAAATTCCATATTCACCACCGGCAAATGGCTACACACTAGCTAATAACAAGTGCATGGTAAAAACGTAAACATCATACAGCCGAAAAAACACTGTTTGTGGTGCATATAGCCGATGCCAAGCACATTAGTAACATTTTTTTCCGTATACACAGAAACCGGTCTGGCAACATTTTTCATCTCATCTTCCTTAATCCATCAGCAGGTACCGATACAGAGCCGGAGGCACTCAAGTAGTTCAAAAAACAAACTTTTGCGGAAGTGGGTTATTTTTAGAATTAATTTGAGGAGCACTATAAAAGTACCCTTAGATACAATGAGACAGAAACTTATTAATTTTTTAATAATTTCCATTGCACATGCACAGCACAAGTACATAAGTACTCTGTTGAAGACCATTGCGAACAGTGTTGATTTACTCCCATCTCAAATATAGTTCAGAAATATCAAATAAAATGGAGAAGGGCTGATTAAAATGACATCGGAATACAACGAGAATGCTTTCGTTCGGTTCTTCTTGGAAGTTGTGGTGGTTACTGGTTTCATATTATGTGATTTCGTAATTGCTAACTTGACTTCATAAACTTTATTCACTAAATATTAAACTTTTGGTTCCAAAGTTGCATCTTGAATTGGCTTTTGTGAGTTTGTTTTGGGGGACAAAATATGTATAACTCTTTCCAGTAGTTGCATTGAAAGTTGTATGCCGGTAATTTATATTACAACATGTGCACACCATGACGTCTTAAAGTGAAAGTTAGTTCGTACGGCACGATCCGTATATAACAGGTTAACTGTTTTTAATCTTGTGAGCTAGTTCAAATACCAGTATTATCTTGGATTTGAACAGTGTATTCAAGAACGATCCTGAATATTTCGCATTCTCTGCACACGGAATTATACAACACCAGTCACTGAGAGATCAATCTGACCAGTTATGTGGTGGGGGATCGAGTAACCTAATACATGTAGCAAAAGTAACCAGGGCAGCCAAGTAATCTCAAACGGCATCAAGTTGCATGAATGGTAATTTTTTTAAATGATTTTATTCTTTCCGAATCGAACATCGGTCATATTTGTAAATTAACTTCGGCACATTAAACAATTACAACTTGCAAGGAAATTTGTCAAACACTGTAAAATTGCATTTGCCAAAATAGGTTGGTTGTAGGAAGGTTGTAAAACATAAAGTCGAAATCACTTCATATTCACCTAGGCATCTTCCTATTATTCTTACGTCTCCACTTTTAATTTGCATTTACCTTGCCCCTGTAGATTAGAAAAAAGTCCACATATGACGGCGCCGATTTTAGGGTATTTTGCTTTCGTTCTAGTTACCAATACCATAGGTATATAATTGGAGTGGGATAGGTAGGAAATTTGATTCATCCATAAAAATATCGATGCGTTAGTATCACCATGTCTGACTACAAATGATCCCATTATTGTTCGACACAATCCCATTTTAATTTATTAAACCTCACGTTAGAGTAATCGAAAAATTTGTACTTGTGTATAGCGTCATATTGAGAACAACAATACCCTGAAATTTACATTTTGAATTCCATGCTTTGCTGTACCGCAAGTAACAAGTGTGATCGTGGTGGAGATTAATAATTAAGAATGAAGGAAAATATTGCAAGTATATCTCAAATATTTTTTCGATCAGGTTTGCATGCTTATTATACCAAAGTAC
Source organism: Sinella curviseta (assembly GCA_004115045.4). Lineage (NCBI taxonomy): Eukaryota > Metazoa > Arthropoda > Collembola > Entomobryomorpha > Entomobryidae > Sinella > Sinella curviseta. Next base: position 356,336 of record CM023199.3, on the reverse strand, counting down.
GATTCTCTGGTTGTATATTTTGTTCCCTAATGCTTACTTATCACAACCTCATTCTATTACATACTGTCACGTCTAGAGAAAAACTTCATTGTTAAAGACGATCTTTAGACAAAAATGATTCACCTCGGATTAAAATGAAATTAAACGATATTAGCTTACAGCATCAAGTTTTGAAACGTCCTTCAATTCTCATCGTCTTATATTCTGCAAATCTCACATCTTAGCTTATCATTATTTACTATAAACAATTCTGATTCCGCGAAATAGGCAAAAAATGGTTAGGATATACATATTTGGCTGTGTTATCGGTGGAAATTTAGGCCCTCATGAAATCGGTATAGGTAATTAGTTATCATACTTACGAGGCAACAGATTATGTATACATTTATGAATTCTAACGAGATTTCACATGGTTGTATTTTTATGATTAACATCGAAGCCATCTCATGGATACTTTGAAGTGATATAATTTTAATTTATTAAAAGATTATCAGTAACAGCTTGCTTGAAAGAAATGTCTCTGTATATGTTAAAAGCAATGAAAAAAATGCGACTGTTTTAATAAAAATTAAGCCATGGAGTTTACGATAGCTTGACAAGGAAAATTGATAAATTGGGCAGATTTTATTACTTGGTATATGACTAAGTGAACAAAATCAAAAAGCGTCACAGTGAAATATGTCTCGTAAATGGAAATGGCAATATCCTTGTATTGCGGACAAATTGTCATTTAACGATCATGGCATGCATCAAGTCCTTCATCTTGCAAATTGCACGCAATGGTACAATGCATACAACCTTTGATGCAAACAAGCAAAATGACTTGGTTGAAATTATGGACGACTGGGCGGTACGTTTCTTATTAACTACCGGAAGCATGAAATGCTTATATAGGTAGTTATTGCGATTGTTTTGTTTGACTGTGAACACGATAACTCATCTCCACGTTGACCGAATTGGCTCAAATTTTGCATGTAGGTATCTTAGGACAAATGTAAGCTTTTCTTGTCAATAAATGTAAAGTCAGGTATCTGTACATAACAGAGAGCGGACAGGCTGACATACTGAATATTGATTGGGTGATTCTCCTATTCACCTTCAAATCACTTTATCTGCATAGCAATCACGCTCTGGATGCATGTTGACATCAAAAATTAATTAGAGTGTGTACTCCAAATTGTCATGACGGAAGCGATAGTTATGGTTCACATCATGATAAGTTGAATAATATTACATTTGACGAAGAGAATCCTCGCTTGTCACTGGGCAATGATGCAGGTAGATCATGCGAATCAAAAATCCGATGTGGACTAAAGTGGGGATATTATCGCGAAGTAGCGAAGGCCACATAGCCAGGAAAATTGTGGTATGCATTGCATAATAGCCATTCCATATTATTCATCGAAGTCTGATTCAATCGCCAATATCACTACCATTTCCTTGATAATGTCAATCTCGTTCTCAACTTATGACAGGCGTATATGGTTGCAGAAATGTGCAAATATTGTTAATTGTGAGTTAATTGTCCAAATATGGCGAAATAGCCTAGGCAATGGTATACATTGCCGTGTGATGCTACTTATCATATTCTGTTATTTGAGTGACAGTTGCGCAATGAAATAAACAAGCGTCCAAATCGAAGTATTGACGAACATGTTCTGTAGTTTTAATTGCAAGTGTCCACTTACATTTGCTTACGCTGCTGACTTGCTGACGTAAATCAAATGCCGTACAACTTTCGGCAAACATTGGCGCCTAGAGTATTCTTTTCCGGCCGATCGGCTCATCACATAAGGTGTCAGGCAGAATACTGATATTGTGACCAATCTGAAGGATGATATTCATTAGTCCACACGTCAGTATAAAAGGAGACAGAAAATTCAAACTGCATCACACTCACAATCGGCCATTGCTTGCAGAAGCAATCCAGTTGAGAATACAGCCCTGAATCATAACTACAAGGTGTTAAATATGAAGAGACTGTTGGAAACTTTGTTTCTATGTGCCCTATGCACAGCAGTAAGCAGAAGCTCCGGTTAGTTGATCAGAATTTACAACGTTCATTTAGCATTGGAATACAAGAAATAATTTTGAACTAAAAGCACTTCTTTCTATTCTAGGAGACAGTCCACGAGCAATCAACTGGGAATTGGTTGATGATATTGTCAGAGATCTAAATAACACGGTTGCATTTAATTTGAGTTTTCTCTACATAGTCGGTCGCACTAGTTTGGACAGGGATGACCTATCAAGCACAATGCTGACGCATGGAACAGCTGCCAAGCGAACTATAAATTATATAATTGAGAGTCTTATTACGCTGATCACCAATGAAGACTTGGATGTACCCAAGGCCCGCCTACATGAGTCATCTGTAAACAGCGCCCTTGACGAGCTACAAGACAAGATTTATACTGGCCTCGGGAAATCTGGTTCAAGTGGACTGCGTGCTTGTGATGTAATTAAGGAGATGTTTGAAGACTCGGAACGTTTTTTCAAGGATCTTCGCACTGCTCTGCGTGGATAGTAAAAATCTTGGAATGCAACAGATAGACGGTACTTGGAGATGCACGATTACAATATACTATAATTCAATTTAATTCCAATGGCATATTACGAGTTGTTATGTACAGTAGATATGTTATATCTGAATAACAAAAAACACATTGTTTCAGAATACGTACATGCATTAAATTACTTCTTGCCAGAAAATCAAAATATAGATGAAAGTGCTTTACGTTTCATATTATTCCATTATTCAGTGTAAAATATGTGGAATGTATATCTTCTTTCAATTTATGCTTTATGCAAACTCATCCCACTACACATGCTACGTTTTATCGTTGACCAACCAGTGAGTTGGGAGCTGCTTTGACGGTTGACACTTAAATCGATGAGACATTCCGAGCCATAAAGCTATTGACGCACATATTTTAAATATACATAATTAAGCACTGACGCAGGAACTGGGAATTGTGTCGGAAGTAAAATTAATCCCAAACTGTAATCAGTGCCGTATTTTGTAATGGGTTGGGGGACACAATAAAACGTTTGAATGGTATTATGAAAAGCGTAGTAATAAAATAAATGAAATATCTTATGTGCTAGAATTAGTGGTAGTTTTGCAGAGTCCATATTCCATCCTTTCAATGCCTTGCAATTTGTAAGTATCTACTTGATTACCGAATTGTAAATGAGTTTGATTTTGTGAAAGTTATATATTATTAACTGCTTATTTGGTAAAGCCTGTTAGAAAGACCTAATAGAGTCCACATTCAATTTATTAGAAGAAGTAACTGTGCTGTCAACTCGTTGGCCATGTTCAAACAGTTAAGCTGTGTTAACTCTTCCACGAAATTGTTTGCGCAAAATCGAATTTTGATTGGTGCGAATGCAGAGTGGAGCGTTCTAAGCTGTTGCTGTTCCCTACGGCATTTCCAAAATACAACAGATGCAGTTATATTCTTCAACCTACTTAAGGCACTCACAGAGTCTGTGCATACTTTGACGACACCCGTAAGAAATGCGAGTATTTGAAATCTCGAACATGCCTTAGAACAGGACCTTGGCCTGAATATCATTTATGATGTTGGCCAACACTAGAACGTAAATACTCACAAACACTTTTTGTATTTACATTTTCGCACATTCAGTTAAGCCACTGTTATGATTTCAGTTGCTGCTCTTGATCCTTGTTCCTATTATGATTGATGACTAGCTACAGTGGGATTGACTAAGCAAATAATTGAATGATAATTGATGTTTTCTGAATAATAAGGACGTCTGTTCTTATAAATGTTGAACGTCATTCGATTGATTTATAAACTTAATGTGACTGATGCGTTCATTGTTATAAGTCAACGAATGAGTACTTCAGAATCTCGTAGTGGTTTCCTGTTTCAAGATATGCAATGGAAAATTATCATATTGCTCACACACTAGCTTAATGTTTACAAAATCCAGTTAATCTGGTCGTATTCATTGTGCACAGGAATTAATAGAAATCTGTCTTCGCGTCGTACATATTTTCGATATCTAAAGTAAACTGTAATTACAATCTTTTATAAAAAACTATAATTATAGTATAAATTGTAACTGAAAAGATATGCACAATTTGCTATCAAAACGGTTTATGATGACACTGGAGGCAGATGATGACGTCGATTTGGACAAATCTCGAAGGCTAATTTTAAGAAAATCGGGTGAGATATAGCCATTTCCCGTCATTGCATGTCCAAATACTATTATAGATCAGAAGCCTAATACTTTTTTAAATACACTAAGCGCATTATAGTCGTTGGGATTGATGAATTGTTAGATAAATCTGCAATTCCATATTTAATCGGAAAGTAAATGTAGCGGTCATTCCGAAGTCGAAAATTAATATCAAATTCGTAATCCTCGTATGAAATTAGGTAGATCATATTTTTTTGTTGCTTGGGGTAAGTTGAGATAACGGTTCTACGGGGTACTATGGGATCAAATGGTGCTTGGCTAGGGCACCATTTTATTCCTAGGAAACTTGACGAAATTTGCTGAAATTTGGCATGCATGTTCTCTTACTTATTCCCTCGACTGTTCCGATCGTACGTATTTGAGATTCCTACAGGGGTCAGTTTCAAAGGGGTCAAAAGGTCACCAAATTACAAAAGTGGGAAAAATGGATTTGTGTCGTGTTAAATATGCTAAGAATTCTAAATTTGGATGTGGGAGTGAAGATAAACACTTTTTTCCTGACGGTATTTACATAGTATTGAATAATGACCACCTAGGATATCTTACATATATCCCAAATGTTTCACACGACATGTTAATTCCTGCAATCGTTAACTGCACTGTTTAGCATTAACAAACCCCCTCATATTCTCAGGATTACGATATGGGACTGATATGTACGTTCTCTAAATTTAATCTGAACGTATTGGTCACGTCAAAAAATACTTTTCCCACTTTTGTAATTTGGTGACCTTTTGACCCCTTTGAAACTGACCCCTGTAGGAATCTCAAATAAGTACGATCGGAACAGTCGAGGGAATAAGTAAGAGAACATGCATGCCAAATTTTAGCGAATTTCGTCAAATTTCCTAGGAATAAAATGTTGCCCTAGCCAAGCACCATTTGATCTCATAGTACCCCGTAGAACCGTTATCTCAATTTACCCCAAGAAACAAAAAAATATGATCGACCTAATTTCATACGAGGATTACGAATTTGATATTAATTTTCGACTTCGGAATGACCGCTACAATGACTTTCCGATTAATTATGGAATTACTGAAATGCATAGCTCCATGGAGAGACAAGGAATCGTTGAACCAGTTTGGAATTCCAGAGCTTTGCTCATGCGACAGCGACACTATATGAGGCTACCAAAAATCCTTCAATTAAATTCCCATTCCAATAACTTATTCATTTCATGTAACAGTGTACAATTTTAAACTGGCACAAATCGAATAACGGAAAACGTTTCTATGCCGACAATGCTGTTGCAACAATAATTAAGATTGTAATCTAAATAAACGGTATTTTACAGTTTCTATAGTTCCTCAAAATAAACGTAAATGATGTGCATAAAAGGTCTAGTTCACAAGAATTTGACGCCGTTCAAAGTTATTAAATTTAAATTAGATCAATCATATACTCTACTTAATTTATGAAAACAGGATGGGATTTAATAATTTTGTTGTGTCACATATTGATCAAACATGTATTATATACGAATAGATAGTAACGTGTCGTCTTGGGTTTTATGCTAAATGTTCCCAGCCAACGTCAATAGTAGTTTAATGTCACGTATTGTATTTTGGTTCCGTTGGCACGCTGCAGCGGACTATAAACATTTTTAGTGTGTAATATAGTTGGAATGATATTTTCTTTAAAATATTAAATGTACATCATTTAAGTAAAGTGGAATTATCAGTTAATTATATGCACATCTTACCGATAATTATTTGGAATATGTCGTCCAGGCAAGCTCGGCCAATCCTTTCGGTACGCTTGGAAAATTTCCAAAGTCTCCCGTTCCACAACCAGAGGTGCCTTTATAATAATCCATGTTGCTTGATAACATGGGGGACTTGTCATTGATCCCTCGTAGGTATACCCAATCCCGATCGTGCCGCCGGGGAAAAGTGTATGCATCGGCATAATAATATCTGCACTGGAATTAAACTCCAGCTGTGGCATTACATACGTAATCTTTCGTAGGCTCGTAGTGTCAACTTGACTCTTCTCTCCGGCTGTTTCAAGCAGTACTGCAATTACCACTCTCGCATTGGAGTCGTCGCGATCCAAAATTTTTGGATAAGGGAATTTCGAGTCGTGGTAAACGAAATGAATTTCTCCGGCGAAAGATCTGCCGTCAATTGTATGCTCAGAGCCACAGTTATCATCTTGTTCAAAATGAAAATGCATACTATGGAAAACGTACTTGAAATGTGGGTTCACCTCCTTCCACGTAAACTCAACAGGGTCCTTGTTTTGAATGTGTTCACAAGAGATGGTTACTCCCTTCCAGTAACACCTCATGGGTAGGTTCTGCAGCTGTGAAAACCGAAAGTCTTCAATATCTGGGAGAAGCGACAACGGGTAACGACGACTAAAGTTTCCCGGAATATTAATGGGAGACTTTGGATATGCCTCCGCTTTACAACGGAGAGACCATTTCTGGGGTCCGCAACTTGGATTGTGGTAGCACCATTTGGTCGGCCCAGAGTTTCCATCGTCAGCGGAGCTGTACAGTTCGTATCCAACTGATAAAACTGAAGAAACGAAACACATGAACAAATATGATGAAGGTAAGATATGCATGGTTACCTCTTCCACAGAATAACTAAAACGTATTTTACAATAATGCGTGATATTTAAGAAAATTAACAGATATTTTCGATAAAGTAATTCCGTGTACAAAGTTTTATAGTTACCTATTATTAAATGAATGACCAAGTTCCAAAGAAAGAGTGGTGGTGCTAATTGTTTCTTTCTAGCATTTGTGTCAATGCAATAAAATATCCATTGTTCGTTCTCACTTGTTCATTTAATTTTATTTGGATTTCTTGGAATCGTTCCAACAAAATGACTTTTTGTATATCGTATTCAAACTTGTTTGTCTGCGACTGTTCAGGTTATTAGACGGGCTACGTTTATAGTGTTATAAACGTATGCTGACGAATGTGCATAGCATTATGACTTGACCGCCTGTGCCAATTATTGCATTCGCTGTCATTGAATTATGTGGAGAACTTCCGTAAAGTAAACTGTATGCAACATCCCATATTCAAGCTCAAACGTTTCACAATATGGGTCCTTTCGAGCAAAAAGGTACCTTCGTCGGTGGAAAAGAGATACCGTATTTTCTCAAATAATACTAACAGCTGATAATTGTACCATGCGTTTACTTACGGCACACTTATCAGCTGTGTTGTTGTTTGAGAAGGTGCGTTATCTGTTATCTCTATTCCACCGACGAAGGTACTTTTTGCTCGAAAGGACCCATATAATGGTTGTATTCTCGTTGTCGAGGCTAGAATGGCGTCAGCATTTGCATTTGTGTTAAGTTGATACATCATTAAAATTCCATAAATTAATTGTTTTCACACCGAAGCCAATATAAACGAAGCAGCTAACTTGCAGACAAGGTGGTCAGTGCTTGTCGTGACAAATGTAAAGATTACTGAATCTGTATGAACTCATCGATCAATCATTTCAAATATTCACACCATCCCCAAATAGCATTCATCTGCTTTTTAAATTTAATAGTTAAGGGTACTAGATCAACTGAGTGGCGGTCAAGTGGGAATTTAAAACAACTGGTATTTTTGTGTTCTCAAAATCCTTCCGGATTTCCTGGTGCATTTAATTTGATAGACATGAAGATCAATTATAATCCTCCCTGTCAAGCTGTCACAAACTTTATAGTTTTATTTTTTGCCAAAATCCAGATACATTGATGTTTATGTTCAAGTGACTTCTATAGACATATAATACTAAAATTGTCGAAGAGGAAAGATCGTGAAGGACACATCTCCAAACTAATTAGCCATATCGCTTCATATTTTGTTTATGACCTCAGGCTTAATCATGGCCGTATAAAATTGTAATTTTGATAAAAATTGACTTTTAACTATGTAATTGCTTTCATTTTCGATTTTTTATGATTGTCAACCTCCTATGCTACCAAAACCTATTGGTTGACTTTTCTTCCATCAACTAGAGCATTGGCCTACATGAAATATTCCGAACTATGTAGGTCGATAGTGGGGATTGTAGTACATTGCAGCGTCAGTTGTTGGTTATCACTACAGAATTTTCGAGCAGAATATCAAACTTTTTCTTAAATAATGACATCAACATTTGTTGGACTACATACACATTTATATATTTTATGTGAAGGTGGAAGATAATACACAAATCATATTGTCAAAATGTGATTTCAGTGATTGTTCAAGTCATTATTGACGTCTATTCACAAGCGACAAAATCACATAATTTATTTCGTACGTGGAAATTCTTAACCGACGCGACGACGCCGTCGCCGGGATTTCGTGCCTCCCAGCAGGGACTTTTTTGAAATTTTCTGTCGGCATGCACAGCAAGGACATTTTGGGCCAGCAGGGATATTTTGAAGGTGAACAGGGATATTTTGGATCTAAGCAGGGATATTTGGAGGTCAGGAGGGATACTTTATGGGCGAGAAGGGACATTTTAAAAATTTGAATCACCACATAGAGCAAGGATATTATTGACGAGCAGGGACATTTTTTGCGAGCAGGACATTTTTGAATTGTCGCTCAGCATATAGAGCAGGGACATTTTGCAATTTCGTTAAGCATGTACAGCAGGGACATTTAGGTCCAGCAGGGACATTGGTAAGAATTTCCACGTACGATTTATTTCAACATCGACAAATCACATTGGCAAGCAATATTCCATATACGGGCTTCCACTTCACTTTCGATTTTATTGACTTGGTTGAAAATGTGACACGATTTTTGTTGTTCGAGTATTTTGGTTTGGGCAACTCGGGCTTTTTTATGCTTTTCAGGAGCATCGACAAATGCAATGATTCGTGGCAGAGTGGATGGAGGAGCGGATGGCAGTTTTGTAATTTGTAAAATGTCTCGACACTTTTTGGCTGGTCAGTTTTTATGATAATTTTATTTCAGAGCAGTACTCCTCTAAATATCATCTTCATCTTGGTCTTCTCTAGGTGATAGATCCGGTGGCTCATGATTTCTTGTAAGGCCCCGTATGCACTTCTAGTGCTCCCGACGATGAGCTGAAGGATTCGTTTCCTTTGGATCGCCCCGTTTCCATTCTTCATATTCAGGTACAACGGAAGACACCAAGTACTCACAACTCGTTGACCGGTCCCATTGCGTCTCATCGTTTGGATCTGCTCTCGCTTTCAAATTAATCTTCATGATGACTTCATCTACGTTTAGATTTGGACGCTTGGGTAAGTAGTTGTGCTCATCCTTCCTTGTGGAGTCGTTAAGGAGCTCCTCAGCATACATCGCATTCAGCTCCTGTGCAAAAGTCAACCGACTCTCTCACGAGTCTCCGGATATACTGGATAAGTGTCCAACTGAGTTCTTGATCAACGAGGTTTGTACGGACACCATTATTTATGTAAAAAGAAGCTGTATAAATGGAAGGCGGTGATGATAATTTAAGGACGTGTTTTATAGATGGAACGCGCAGTGTTGAAGCGGAGAGTGGACACAATCGGATTCAATTGCGGAAACGTATTCCCCATGATAAGATACTTCGTACGGAAAGCCTTAAACGTGACATTCACATTTGATAGTACTTTTCCAGTCACCGTCTCAGCATGCAGGATAAATACGTATATTCATACATGTATTCATATATGCATGCTTAAGTTCTATCCCCCTTCTATATCCCGAGTCCAAGAATATGTGCAATCTATACGTTTAGATGAAGCACTTTGAAATCCAGCAGGAACGTTGTCAAATATTGGTTAATATGAAACCTCAAAAATACTGAGGTTATAATATAGTCCAATGGGAAACGAGAATATGCTGGCCTCATAACTAAATATGTGACATCCATTAACAGTGAAATGCGTTTTGTAAGTAACGTCTACTTTTCCACTAGAAGTGATACTACATGCTCTTTCACTACTTCAGCGCTATAGTTTTTACGATATTTTGGATCATTGACAAATGACGTGAATGAGTATAACCCAATCGATCACAATTTGGCCGCGACACTGGATTCGTCAGCATGAGCAATACAACTTGCCTCAGGACTTTCAGGCACGGCAGTGTTGGGTTTCCACCGCTAAGCAAAGTTAGAGTATATTAGCAGCTCTCTGGTTTTCGTTGCTTAGCTGCTAGAACAGATTAAGGTCACAGATAAAGACAGAATGAAAATATATACTTGAAAATTTAAAGCAACATTGAATTTTTAAATCATAGACTCGGGCATATACACTCTTGCCAATTACAAACCTGCTATAGATTATTTTTCACCTGATGTAAGCATGCAGCATCCATGTAACGCGCCACCTCACAATGGGAAGGAGGATTGGTGCAAAAATATTCCCAAATTACGAGAGAAATGGGACGAAAACCCTGAAAACAGAAAAAGTTAGAACTCATTGTACGACCAACATGGAAAGTTTACGTGTCAGGTATGATATATACGACATAATTTTATGTGATACTATTTGAATAACTAATTGAATTATAGTGTATATTTTTTAGGAAAGGATCTCTCTCCGGAATGATGCCAATTCTCGTCATATCCACACTGGTCATATACAATGTGATCAATTGGTACGCCGTCTTAGCTGGGGAGTTTGAACGAAGTCCTCTAGACATCGCTTGCAGCGCGGGTATGATACGTTCACATCCATGGGATTATACATGACGGTTTTTATGTACAGAAATTCAGAGAAGCTGCTGGGCTGCGTACGTGAATGGGAAGGGATAAAAACAACCTTTGAGACAAAGGACAAGTATTTGCCAATAATGGTCAATCTGATTGCATGCGTAGTATTGACATCAGCCATCTTGGAAAATGCGGTATTTCATGCGAATGTCTATTTTGAATACCACAAACAAACACTTGAAGGACGGAATCCAAAATGCATCAGTCCTGCGTGCGTATTGGCTCTCGCATAACTGGTCCCAATCAAAAAATTTATTCCTTACAGCGATTTCGTTTCTGCTCTATTTTTCGTTGCCAACAAATTTGCCATTTATGCTATCAACTATGCCGACATGCTAATTTTCATTGTTGCCACAAATTTCTACAGACGATTTCAGCTACACAATCAAGTCATGATGGAGTTCATTGCGGAGGCACGGACATGGCCAACCGAAAAGAGCATTTTGGCGTGGAAGATGATTGTGCTGGAGCATGAGGAACTTGTCGGATTGCTCAAATTGTTTGCAAACCTTCTCTCCCCGCTCATTTTTGCTTCCGCCACAAACAATGTTTTCGTCATTGGACTTCACTTTTGCTTCCTTATGCGTCCGTCACAACAATCTGATGAGGTCCCAGATGGACGCCAAGTGTGGCGTCAGCTCTACGCGACTTGGTATGTGGTTCATATGGTGGCGAGAGCATACATCACGTATAGCTCATGCGCAAACGTTAATCGGCATGCCCACGAATTTCTGCAGGTTTTGGAAAATTGTCCCGTGCAATGTTTCAGCAAAGAGGTATGAAATTTTACTGTCGTTTATCCAATAATTAAACATCGTTGGTGTTATAACGGAATACTTTGCACAGGTCGAACGCGCAGAGATGAAGCTGCGGACGGAGGTCCTTGGATTTAATTGCAGTGACCGACTCGTAATCACAAGATGCTTCATTCTGAAGGCACTTCATGTGATATTCATATTTGAGATTGTGCTGCTTCAGTCGCCACACGCCGATCGCTCGTAAATAGTAGCATACGCATTTAAAACAATTCCAATGAAGCATTGCTATGGCTTTGCACAAGTTGCCATGATATGAATAAAGCACGTTTACCTTTAAGTACTGATTTACGTATATAAAGTTTCATCCAGATTGAGCAGAAATTAAAATATTAAATAACATTAAGGATAACTCAAATCGCTATAAAAATAATCAAGCATTTCCTTTGGCATAAGCAGACACGTACAATATGAATATAGTAATTATTTGTGACCACTTATATTTGAAGGACTGGTATTAAATTAGAACGTTTACCGAATAAACACTTCTGGTCGCAATTATGTATGCCCGTTAGCGTATATTGACGGTTTAATCTAAATTGCCAATTTATCAGGAATCTTGAAACATTAATGTGTTGTTTTTTAAGCAGTTGGAAAGGCCACTTCAACCGGATAAGTGATTTTCATTGTATTTCTGGCCAATCGGTGAATCGCAAACTAATAGAATGATCGAATAAACGTTTGTAAACTAATTTTAAAAAATATCGAATTTAATAATGGAATATTCCATTAGCAAGGGTCAATGTTTTTACAATTCCGTAGCAGAAACGAACAATAGTATCACTAAAGCAAAGAATAAACTTTGCAATAACCGCATAAATATTGAAAGTACTTTGAACGGAGCACCAAGTGTCAACTCCTAGGCTAAATGAACACTAATAGCGAACATGAAATGGTGCGGGAGAAAATTCGTTGCAAGGAAACTCCAGTATATTCGTCGTCACAATGTAAAGCTGGCAAATGTAGTTCACGTGCGGTTGTGATGAAATATCAAGAAAACCGGTTACATGTGGTGGAGTAGTGTGTTATGCAGTAGTAGAACGTAGTCCTGAACTTGAAAACTAATTCAAAAACCTTTACCACTTTGTACAATTGGGCCGGATACACTGATCAAGAGGAAAGTTTGATGGGTTATGTTCAGCTTTTTGCTTCTTGTTAGCATAGAAGTTAAATTTGTATTGTTCAAGCGGGCTTCCAGATTCCATTTTGACTAGATGAATTTTCAAAATGCTGAAGCATGCAAATATTCACTATTTCCGTCCCAGAGTATGAGTTACGACTTTTATTAGTTAGTGCTTCGCTATGCGAATAAGACCATTTTAAATGCAGAGGAGGTATTGGGATAACCGGAAGGTGTTTTCCGGCCATTATGGAAACAATTCATTTTCCATATGGGATTATAGCATTTAGGCGCAGGAACTCATTGGATACTTCGTTTATGCAAAATATGCAAACTATTGAACTGAAATTTTGAGAATTGAACCCCAGAGGTAACAGGTAGGTTCCAATTTAATTATCATTGATGCCATTGAATTCTCTATATTCTAAACTACTAGTGTATTAATTTTCATCACGAAATTTCGACTTTGATGAATGACCTCCGATTTCAAACTCACTTCGGAGGTCACAGGTCAGCTCCAATTTAAAATCATTGTGCGCATTGAATTCTCCGTATTCGAAATTACCAGTCCAGCAATTTTGATAACGAAATTCCGACTTTTGATTAATGACCTCCGAGTTTAAATTGACCTCTGAGGTCACAGGTCAACTCCAATTTAAAAATCATTATTGCCATTGAATTCTTCATATTTGAAACTACCCGTGTGTTAATTTTCATCACGAAATTCTGACTTTTGACGAATGACCTCCTATTTTAAATTGACTTCAGAGGTCACCGGTCAACTCCAATTTAAAAATCATTTTTGCCATTGAATTCTGCATATTCGAAACAACCGTTGTATTGATTTTTTCGTAATTATTTTATAATTTGAAATTTGTCAAAATTGGAGTCGAATGCAATGCTGTTTTCGGGGCAATTCGTTCACATTCCTTGGCAGAGTCTACCGCTCTGGACAAACTACTGTGTTGGAGTATGCACCGTGACAGAGGAGAGCCAGCCTGCTTTCGGATTCCGGCATTTTGGATTTCCGAAGTTTTGGAACTCCGGTTTTTTGGATTCCGGCTTTTTGGACTTCCGGATTTTTGGAATTCCGGCTTTTTGGGGTTTCCGGCATTTTGGACTAACGGCTTTTTGATCCACCCCTTTATTTTATCATCATTTGTTTATTTCTGATATCGTCCTTTTCAGTTTAATTCAATAAATGACCAATGTCTTAATGAACCTTGTGGTAAGTTTGGATCCTTTAGTCCTGTATGCTTATAATTGGCGTCAAAATGGACCACAAATTTCACGATGAAGGTAGATGGAAAATATGATGCGGCTTTATGTTATCTTACAAGAAAATATTTCTTTAGCCGACTGGACAATCTGTCACAAATGTATCCCAAGTTTCCCTAGCAGAGAAAGCTCGACAAAATTTGAAAGTATTGAGATTACACAGCTCACATTGCATTTCACTCGTAATGCAGTTGCGTACAAACTTGGCATGCTTTGGTGTCACCATGGAATCCAATGCACCAAACAACGATTTCCAGAGCTCAGGTTCCTCAATGGAAAGCGTGGTGTGAGATTTAATATATATGTTTATACTTAAGCAGTGTCTGTTTCTGCTAAAGTCCAAATGAGATTTAAATTTAGACGATTTTGTATAAAATGAGACGCTAAAACTTTCCACGCTAACATTTTGCATTTTATACCAAAAAAGCTGCGATTTATATATCGTCAATGTTTCTTTACCCAACAATCCAAAATATTGTTCAAACACTTCGTTTCGCTTACACGTTTTGCATCAGAAAGTCACGTCAGAAATCCCGACAAATTTGATTACATATTCCTGTAACGCTTGAACCTTTCTCAGCCGGAATTTATCGAAAATTTATTGTTACTGGAGCGCGTAAAGTACACAAAATTAAAGAGTTACAAAACGACTAAAACATAGTAACTACTTCTTCAAGTAAAGTGGTTCCACTCTAGATAGATATATAGATAGGTGGAAATTTTATTAGAGTGTTTAAACTTGCTGACTCGGGATACTTACAAAAACTGCTTCTATTTTGTAATTGCGAGATGCAAGAGGTAAAACATTATCCAGGGTTAAGAAAATGTTCTCCCAGTTTTTTTACTGTCGTAAGCAGAATACAATGTTTCATGAACTTACTTCTATATCAATATATATTATAATCTGTTCTAGGTCACCGGAAAAATAATCCCATTAAGTAAATTACCTTGCAAATGTTTTCTCCATTTGAGGTAGAAATGAATCATTAAATTGACAATGTATAATAAAGGGTATGCACAGATTTGCCTCCAAATACACTGCCTAAATTATACCGACCTGTTTGTTCAGTCACCTACAGACTCTCATCTTATCCTGAACAGTTAATTTTTAATACCAATGGTTACAAGAACAACTAAACGGTGCTCGTGAAAAAATGTTTCTCATGTGCGTTATTGCGAAGCACTCGCAAAAAGGATAAAGTGACGAAACTTTCACTTTCCATTTAGCTTTCTCCTTCATTGTCATGATCTGTAGGAAATCGACACTTCTCCCATGTACCAAGAGAATACATTGGAACGAATTGTGAGGACGGGGAACGCTCAGAAATCTTGCAGGATAATATTCAGTATGGTAAACAGTGCAATGGGAATTCAAAACGAATTTTGATTTTGTTTTTTCTCTGCAGTGATTTCATGAACACAAATTTGATTCTAACTTCGAAATTGTATTTTGTTTAATGAGGTGTGATGATTTCAAGTGAATTAGGGATGGTTCAGTTTCTTCAATTTACTGACAAGATCAACTGCGTTTACCACTAAATGCCGTCTTCAAACTGGAGTTTATTCCACATTACTTTTACATATTATATTTAAGCTTATGAATGCCGTGGCCTACAACCTAACGTTATTAATTGTGGAATGTGGAAATAGATGGAGTCCTTCAAATTCAAGGCTTGAATGTCGTAATTCGTAACCTCAAAACATGCATAATAAGTTATTGTAATAACGCGCTCCACTACAAGCTTTATATAAATGAAACTTGTATCTAATTTTTGAATAGAAAGCTTTCTTCCAAAATTGAAAATACAATTTCACAACCTAGTAGCAGCTACTTTTTCTAAATCAGTTTGTACAGGGCTAATCAGAACCTTCTTCTTAAAGCTTAGAGAGCAACCGCCGTAGTAACAGCAGTTTTGGACTTAGCCGTCGTTTATGAGTTCTCGTCGCCTTTCTCAGGTTATTACAAGATTCCTGGCATCCCTCAATTGTTGCTTGTATTCATACTTATTCTACGGTGCAGCAGAAAGAAAGGATAAATGAGGGCAGAGTACAATATAAAAGTTTTGAAACCCGTTTTCTTAATGAAGATATTTGTTCATAATTAATAAATGGTAATGCTTTTTCATGGATGAAGAATATTTTCTAACAACTTTCTAACTTGACCATTATGGATTTCAACCTGAAGAAACATTTTACGATTTTAGTGAGAGAGAAAACGGGGTTTGTAACCGAATTGATACATCAATATTTTTACATCAGAGAAAGGAAAATAGGCAGCGAAGAAAATATTTTTGACAGACAACAAAGTTCATTTTAGAATAACAAAGATTGCGTCTTCTGATTCAATAGAATCGCACATAAAACTATCTAATAAACTCCATTTATCATATGGGACTGACCGATTGACATCAATTTTGACACAAATGCACTTGAATTATACTATACCTTATAAAATCTAATCTATAATAAATAATAACCATCGATTTGATACCGGACTTATTTGAATGAATTTTATGTGTGGTACGTGTATACCCACTACCCAGTTGAATCCGCTTAAAAGCTAATTTATTACTCCGCGTAATCTACCGCTTAGTACTAAATACTGCATTGTATTGACGTTTAATGGAATGCAGTCGCTTTTTCAGGTAGTCACGTGCCAATTGTTCGTCTCCGTGACACAGAAAGCCGACGAAAATCTCTGGCCAATTATGACGCCGTAATGTACATATTTTGATAATATGCATTTAGAAAAGTAAACAGATAATTTGATTATTAAGCCATTTTAAATGCAGGTTCATCGGGGGTGATTGGAATTAAAAAATGTGACCATGTAGGAAAGTTCTCGTTCTTTTCCTGCCTATTGGGTTGTTTGGTTTTCTGAATTCCTCAACAGTAACATTTGTTTCTTCGATTCTAATGGAACCCGTGTAAGTACTGATCAAATCAAACGCATTAGTAAATCGGAGTATTTTTATTATAAAAACTTGGGCGTATAAAGCTAGCTTCAATAGGACTACCGATTTTACTGAACCATGTATAATGTTACTCAAAAGATGCATATGTCACATTAATTATTACGAAGTCAATGACCAGTTTTATTATTGAAGTCAAATGGAGAGACGGCTTGGATAAAAATATAACTTGTAGAGAGACAACGATACATATTGTTGAATTTCGGGTTACAATGTACCATTTGTGCATAACTGGTACACCATTTACTATAATACGGTTCGCAGTTTGGTCGATTAGCTAAGCAGATACGGTGACGACACGGAGTTAGCATGAGTATCAGAGTTGTACGATTGCATTTAAAATTAAACAAAAAGACGACAAGAAAGTTGAATTGATATATTATATCATATTTTCAATTATAAAGAGGATATACACATATTCTGGCAGAAATGATCAGTACACTAACGAATCAACTATTCACAAAACGCTACATAAGAACGATGTCGAATCCATGAAGTTTGTGAAGGAGCAAAATAATCTGCTCGAACAGACTATGCTTGCATGGCAATGCAGAATCTTTGTTTTTACTTTTCTGGTTTCTATTTATTGTCTCAGATTGTACCCATTACGTCTCTGTCGAACAGTATTCTGGTATCGAAAAATCGATAACTTATATTAATTCCTCAATTATCCTATTAAACATCATATAGAAAAGGATTGATGAACAATTAACCAGTTTAAATAATAATATGTTAATTGGCGAAATATGTGTCTAACGACTTTATGGGTTTTCTCAAAGCCATCCAAATGCAAACAATGTACAGTCTAACATAACTTCAAAACACAAATACGCAACGCGTTGTAGTAGTGATTCTGTGTGAAATAGAGAGTAAAAAAGAAGATTGAGATACCCGAAAGTTGGTGACCAGAGGTACATTCTTATTTCGTGACTCAATTTTACCATAAGTAGACACGTGCAACTAACTCATCGGAACAACGATAGGAAGCCAACGTGGAGTGGTCTACTGAACGTACGTCCCTGCAGAGCAATACACGCCTATTTACGCGTACTTTCACTTTTTCCTTGGAAATTCTAAGCCAGACTGCCGCAAATTTACTGAAAATAAAAACGAAACACCATTTTTGGGATATTTTTCGATAAGCAAACGTGTGCAAATGAAACTCATGACCGAATTAACGGACTACCTAACTACAGGTTATTTAAATCAGAACATCAAGTGAATATTATAAACAATAAGTGAACACAGTAAACTATTGTTGAACCAATTCAGTTCCATAGCACGTTTTCTTCTTACCAAAGTGGTGAAATGTTTGTTTAGGTTATAAAATTTCAGCGTATTTACTCGGCTGAAATTTATATGAATTTCGTGAGCACTTTAATTCAGGCAGAAACTAACTGTATTAATAAAGTTAATTACAGTAGGTATATTTAATTATATTCGGAAGGTCATATCTGAGCACGGAGGAAACCATTCCCCTTCCGCATGCCAAGGAAGGATACAGGTGTGGAAACCCACTGGCAACTTCATGTGACATTTGACCCCACATTTACGGGCGCTACGGGTCATACGTAATGAAAGGTCGTGGATTCTCCCTTTAAAAAGAAATATCTAGCCGGTAACCTAGACATTTGATTGAATGGATCAGTTCCGCCATTGCAAGTATTTACAAGCGTTTGCTTACAATTAGACCAATTTTCCCTTACGGTCGTAGTACTGTTTGAGATCTCGATTGAGATGAAAATGGCGTAAAGTTTCAAAAAATCATACTGCGTAAATGTTACAAACATGTATAAATACAACCATACTTATCAAATATAAAGGAAGGGTCATGGTTAGAACCTATCCCATTCCCTAAAATTATTGAAGGTTATCATTTATTTTAATCGACCTGGATAATTCGCAAATACAAAAGATATCTTGGCTTTGAGTCCGTTTTCAATCTCAAATTTTAATAAACCATTTCCTTTGCACGTGAACCGTTGTTCTGATGAGGGAAACATGGAAATTGATGCACGATGTTATGTACAACGTAGTATATGTAAAACTGGACGGAAATACACACATTACCACTTCACTATAACTTAATTTTGGTTATCTGACAGTAGATTAGTTTTCTAAAATTGCAGAACGTGATGTTATTAACTACCGAAAGCGCGTATACGCTTATGAGAGGTAGTTAATGCGATTGCCTTTCAGTCTGTGTGTGTGTCTGTATGTCTGTCTGTACGCACATCTCCTCCGAAACCACTTGACCGATTGACACCAAATTTGGTATATAGGTTACTTAGGTCACTGGGACAAAAACGCGTGACTTTTAGCTCAAACGGCCAACGGCAACCGTTACGATTTCAAAAACTTTAAATGGCAGTAGATGTCATGTGACACCTGGACAAAATTACCGAATACTGGAGAACCCGCTGCCAAGCAGCGACGTCAATCTGACAACTTAAAATCAATTCTAAACGTCGGCACAATGTTTTTCTATCCACCTCTTTTGTGAAAATCATTGTATGTGGTAATTGATGCGGCTACCTACCCTAATCCAAACAAAACCAAAATCCGTAATTTTTCGGTAAAAACATTGGATTTTTGATCCGAATTGTTGCTACTCTGAAGCAATGAAACGTCTGCCTAGAATTCTTTCAGTTGGTTTTCCACCTTTCGCTGCTTTTGTGATGACTACTGACTGGGATGAAAGAAGATAGGAGGCGGATAAAGGAAAGCATTTGCATCAAAGTTATAAAGTATAGTTGAATACTATGTAGTTTTCAAATTGAAATAAAAAACTGATATAGTGAATGTTACAGAAGTTTCAGGGAAACATGTAGAAAAAAAGCCTTTTGAATATCGAGTATTTTCTTTAAATATAGATTTTTTACTATTTAATTTATTTCTCCGGAAAGAATACACTATTTCTTTGTTTTTCAATTATACTTTTAGTGCTGTTAATTAATCTGGCTTCGCATCCATCCTATGTAACAATTGCGTCTTCGAATTATTTGCGTAAAACCAGGTATTTACCTTATAGACATGGTGCTAGTAATCGAGAGGTGTTTTCGGTTTGCTGAAAAACGGTACTAATTTTGGATTGTGAATTTCGAGTATTATTTCCGAATTTTGATAATGCTTACCTTCTGTGTGAAACGCTGAAATGAATTTTCATAAATATTCATTGCAATGGTGAAATTTCCGTATTTGGTTGCTGTACGTTTTCGTCGTTTATTTACTACCGGAAGCATGCAATGCTTGAAAGGTAGTTACTGTGATTAAGTAGTTTGTATGTGTGTCCGTGTGTCGGTATGTCTATGTGTCTGTGAACACGACTACTCCTCTCCACGTTTACCGATTCAGTCCAAATTTTCCATGGAGGTACCTCAGGGCAAAAGTAAGTTCGGTATTGATTTTAGGCTTTCAGGCCCTACCCCCAGGGGAATGGTGGGGGTAAGGCCCCCTCATACTTCCCTATTGACAAAAACATTTTTATTCGCTTATCTGATAGAGAATGTTTTGGAGTGGTGGCTCCATGACCCTCACGGGTCACAGGGTCATGAAAGGGTGAAAATATATTATTCCGGAAATTGACCGAAAAATTCAATATTAGTGTTTGGGAAGGTAAACTGAGTGTCGTATGTCACGATTTAACACACAATACGTTTCCGTAGTTTTTTAATTCGGGTTTACACCCGTGCTAGTGCATTTAAGCACAACATAATACAGTCAACAGAATATCAATTTTTCTTGTCAAGTTGTAATAAGCTCATAACTTTGTTTCTGTTAAACGGATGAACATTTCTTTTCTCTTGAAACTGCCTCGAGAAATAGAATATTGTATTATGACAATTACCTTCATTCAAACCCTTACAATTTCATTAGCAATCTTATGCAATCTAACCTTATTTATTTGCAATCTACGTTGACAAGTTAAGTTGTAAGCTGTCTGCAAGTAGAATTGAGTGTCGGATTGGTAGCACAAACAATGATTAACCACCTATCATTTGCGGATGACTTTTGTATCATGGCATCCACAATTAGTGGATTGAAAAAATTATTACTGATATGTGAGAAATATGCTGACAATCATGGAATTACATTCAACCCTACGAAGACAATATGCCAGTGTTTTGTTCCCCGTTCATATGATCAGAAAAGACCTCGAGTCTTGTTCTGCGGCAAATCTGTTAAATGGAGTGAAGATGTCAAGTACCTCGGATATGATGTCAGTTGTTGGAATAGAGATATATGTGAACATGAGAGAAGACGAAGAGAAATTTATGTCACGTCCAATATTTTCTCTAGTCGATTCCGAAAGTGCAGTGATATTGTTAAAAAGTATCTGTTCAATACCAATTTCGGTAGCTTGTATTGTATGAGTCTCTGGTGTCCACTAAGCTATAGACAGATTGATAGAGTGAAAGTGTCATACAATAATGCGTTCAGAAGTTTATTTGGTTATGGCAGGCGATGTAGTATTTCACAAATGTTTGTAAAAAATGGCATTGGCAGTTTTAATGTATGTAGGAAAAAAGCTGAAGAGAAAAAGTTCTCTCCTCAAATGAGTTAGTGAAAGTAATAACATTATACTTCAATCTGTATATATGTCCAATGCCTTCTATTGCTCGTCGATTGTCAAAGAATGGAAAAAATTACTATTAACAAATGAAAATGATGACAATGTTTTTTATAGAATTTAAGCTACAAAATGTTTCTGTTGACTGAGATCTTTAGTCTCTACATTATATTATATACATATTAATTTGACATAGACACCACACGTTTGTAAAGTAACAAATGTTTAATGGAGTTTGCAATAAAGTCATTCAATTCAATTCAATTAAGAAAGCAAAAATCGGGAAAGAATAACGACCGGTACCAAACGGCGGTTAAACCAGTAATGCCAATTAGCTGCTCCAAGTTCTAGTCATCAGAGATCTGATATCAAACTTGAGATAAGCACATTTAACATCATTTACAAAACTTACAGGAGCTAATCCATGGTTAAGTTGTTCGTAAAATTTAGCCGTATGTAAGACTTTTTTTTAAGAGCAACAATGTCGCATTCGGCACAATATATGGTATCCGGCGTTGTGAGATGCATTCATCGTTTATTTTAAAGTATATTAAAATTGCTCCTACTGTTAACTCTAAAACATTTTTCTTTGATTGATTGCAATCAGTAAACCGAATATTTCTACATCTTATATATAATGGAAAATATGCCAAAATGTCATCAAACATTTTTATTTTTTAAATTTCTCGAGAACCAGCCTACCATAGTTTTAACCATATTTGTCTTGTCGTATACAAATTTTTAGCCACTTGTACGAGTGGCAATACGATAACTCCACTGTGAGAAGCGAAAGGGCATGGCGGAACAAGCCATATTGTATATTGTCACGCTGAAAATCACTTAATTTTTTATCTTGTTCGGATTCCTATTCAGCCTTCCATATGGTATCCGTCCCTTATCTCTGTGGAAAAATATTTCCTTTCCCCTTTATCCCCAAAAATAAATAATTGTAGCATTTCGTTGCCCTTTCCTGTAAACGATCACTCCGTGACATACATATACGCGCTTATCAGGTAGTTTGTGACCATATGATTTGCAGAAGCTTGATAAATTCTCAATGAGTATATTCTCCTATTAATTTATGGCTTAAAATATATAATAATTTAGAACATTAAGTTGAGGTGCGTTTTGTTCAGTTGATAGACCAGCCGCGTTTTTAGTTATTCAACTCCACCGCAAGTCAATGCTGAAGTCATTGTGGGAATATGGAATATGCATATTTTAGTAAGCAGAGTTATAGTGAATTTAGAGCTTTAAGTTTAAATAAGCCAAACTTTGGTGAGACGCGCAGTGTCAGCAGAAGTTGAAAGGTGCTAATTTACACACACGCTGCATGATACATCTTTACAATTCTTATTTTATGCGGACAAAATATTGTAACTCTGCGCAGTAACAGCAATAAGGAACAGCAGCAACAGAACATATAAAGCAAAGAAATCGGCACTTCATACTTTTAGGACATGCCCGCTATTTATTTGATTGTTCGCACTGGCAATTAGTTCCGTACTGAGAGCGTGTATTTACTATTCTTCATCGGGAAGTATGATTTTAGTCGTAGACCGGATTAATTTATCTTTTCAAAAAACAATTGACGCAAAATCAAGTTGACCGTTTTAGTTTGGCTGAAATTTGCGTTCCAATGCGCAAGTATTTATTTTACCACCCATAACAAGGGTGCAAAACACAATAGATTCCAGTCGGTCCATATCGCAGTTTAAACGTAAATATGTAATTATAATGGCATTACCTGGAAAAGATCATTAAATTTGGAATTTATTTTAAAAAATATTTTTCAAAGAAAATTCCACAAACACAGAAGAATAAAAACACCCATGATAGCTCGTAACCTGGATTCCTAATTTTTCAGCAAGTACACTGAAATTGTAGAAACTAGCGTCTTCATAGCCCATAAATAATTAACATATGTCTCTGCTTTAACCAACATTTGAATTTATTTGATTTTAATGTTTGTAAATATTTTACAGAACGAGTTTGTCGTAAAACTATTCTGAGTATTTGCTTACATCCGGTTATGATTTTCTACAATAAAATTAGGACATCCCGTTTCTTATCCAATTAGTTGTCGGTTATCTTCAATGTGATGGTAATTAAAAGTATAACCGTGCGTCTCATTTTCAAATACCCACACATCATGCAAATTAAGCTATCTGATTTATCATTTAATCGAATGACATCCAAAATTATAAACATCAACGTACATGTAATGCAATACAAAAAACCAGAGCCGAGGCCTAGGTGGTACAGTGGCAATAGCGCGGAGTGGTGGGAGGGCAGCCACAGGTTCGAATCCCACCCCAGTCTTTGCATAAAGCCCAAAACGCGATGTAACACTGCTGAGCCACCCCACCGATGACCTCAGGCGGACACCATTGCACTTAGGCGTCCATAGATTAAGGTACTGAAAACAATGTAAGTGTCGTTGGCGCTCTATAGGTCATGAGACCTGAAAGAGTTAGCGGGGTTGCCCGGAATAAATAAAATAAAAAATAAATAAAAATACAAAAAACTTCATTTATCATTTAATGTTTTCAAATGTGGTACCCAGTCGGAACATCGACGTTTGGGATGACGTTGACCATATTATATTACATACTGCAACTGACTAGGTACAATCCTCCATTTCTAAAATGAAAAGGTAACGTTTCTAGTGTTTTTGAGCCTGTCTTCTTTGTCCGTCACATGATGCATGAATGTTCACATTTAATCATTCGATTATCACAATTTGCTGGGGATATAACGGTTGAGGAGTTCCTGTTTACAACTTATATTTTTGTAACCACCACATATCTTGTTGAATATTTAGTTTTAAATTGACGTTTAAAATTTTAAGACTTTATGTGATTTTATAATAGAACCCCTTTTCAAATGCCTATCAGCGAATTGT
The DNA here is from genome assembly GCA_004115045.4 of Sinella curviseta. Lineage (NCBI taxonomy): Eukaryota > Metazoa > Arthropoda > Collembola > Entomobryomorpha > Entomobryidae > Sinella > Sinella curviseta. The sequence continues at coordinate 331,759 of CM023199.3, read as the reverse complement.
ATCGTTTCATCTGCGGATCATTTATACACCAATGAGTACAGTGCGGCTTTACTTCAAAGGACAGCGCAGTGTTCCAGGAATTATATTGAAGTTTTTTAGGACGAAGAAAATATTGTTCGCCGGAGCGGCAATGGAGAAAGGCGGAGACACTGAAAAGGAACGAGAACAAGCTAACTATGATATATTCAGGATCGACACATTAATATATTATTAGCTCCAGCAGATCATATTACTCCACATATAACTCCATTTGTCTGACATGGCTGTCTACATATAAGATTCGATATGTCTATCTCCTGACATTCGTGTATGACGAAATTACAAAATGTCAAAAAATTGACAAGATATTTCTTGCCGTTCAAAAAATGTCAACACGTAAGCCATTCTTAAGAGTCATATTATTTGTTGTTAACACATAAGAGCAGTTTTAGGTGTCAACATTCCTGTTGACTCCTAACTCTTAGGAGTCAACAGGCATGTTTACTCTTAACTCTTAGGATTCAACACGGCTGTTGACGCGTAAGACGATTTTTATGAGTCAACGCAAATGTTGACTCATAAGACGAGCTTAACCCGATAGATAAAATCCTACCAATAAGTCAATTGTTAAAAACTTGTGTTAAAAATTAAATTATTAGTTGAATTTAAAATCTCCATTTGAATTCGTGACAATACACTAAAATACATCCAACACCTGCCAAATTAAGGCATTGTGAGCGCTTGCAAATGAAACTGTTAACTCACTTAATAAAGTTGCTAAACGAGAATATTGAAAGACACTTTGTATGTTATATGGATGGGTAATGTTCCTAACCTCAGTGTTCCGAATCCCTGTCCATTGTGTCGAGATTATTAAACTGAATTTAGAAAGCTGAAAGCATAATGATATGATAGATTATATCGCAAAAAATACAACACAAGTCGTATTTTCCGCTTTTACTAGAGAAATTCAGTATGTAGATACCTTGACTTTTTAATTATGTTATTGCAGGAAATTGGAAAGTACCAAGAATTGGCTTAAAATGTTGCGATATATTTTATATCGCGGTTGTTCCACCTTCAACACTTTCATTTTTTACCTCAATTTGACCAGTAACCTATCAATGGAGAAACTCTGGAAAACTTCTACTTATGCGGCAGGGCGCTCGGCAGCACCACCAGGAATACCGTCAATACAGGATACGAGTTCACAGACATTACGCATCTGCTTGTATGGATTGATAGTCATTTGGGTTCTGATAAGCAATAAGTACAGCTTTAGCGCTGTTACAATTATCCGTTGACCACAGTTCTAATTTTAGAAGTAGGTTCGGTTGTGTCAATAGACTAATCCGGACTTATACAAAGGGTTGATCAAGATTATAAAAGCGATTTCGCGCGCTCCTTACGCGCGTTGCACTTGACATATCGCCATGAAATTTTCAGGGTATATTTACTATCATCTATTCTACGATCGTGCCAAGTTGCAAGTTTCTATCTTCAAAAATGCCACGTAAATTATAATTGGAAGTGGTAGTGTTGATAAAACACTTTTCCGAACATCTTTGTTCGGAAATGACGATATTTAAACAGTTAAAAAGTAAAGGTCACGTAGTCTCGATGTCCGGAGTACATAATGTGATCAATTGCGAAGGTAAACGACGACATGCCAGTACTCAAGGACTTACAACAACCTAAATATAGTTACCCTCGCACAAATTTTACTCCATAGGTCAACAGGAAGGTTCGGAATCTGGTCACCAAAGAGAATCCCCCATCGCAAAATCAAATGGCGAAACGACTTGAAATATCAAGACCGACTGTTTAACGTGGTTTGAGTGAAGATTTGGGATTAAGAAAACGTAAGAAAAGTAAATTGCACTGTTGTCCTGTAAATTATTAGCCCTCCCACATCTAAAACCGGAAGACTAATGCTCGAAAGCTCTACGAACAGCGACAGGTTGGTGATTAATGCAAGTACGTGGTCACGCTTGAGGAAGCACTCTTCAGAGTTGATTACTACAAGGGGAAAAGGAAGATTTGTTATGTTAAACGTGAAGAGCCGATACCTTCAAAGTGGGTACGGGACGGGCTTTGGAAATGTCTAAATGAGGGATGGGATAAGATTCCGACCGTTCTCGTGGGCACGGTGTTTGAATCATGGAAGCGGCGATGCAGAGCTGTGGTTAAGGAGCAGGGCTACCACATAGAAGGAACAAATCATTCAAAAAAATTGTCTTTGAAAATTTCGTTAAAATTAAATCGCTTTTATAATCTAAATCAACCCTTAGTACCCAACGACAAACAGATTGAGAAAGTATCGTAAGACCAGCCAGATTTTTGTTCGACATGCTGACATAAAATTCCTGTGAATATCTATACAGGAAATTGCGGGACAGTACTGAATGAATTTTTATTTAAGAATATATTAGATATCTGATCCGTGGCAAGTCTATTTTTAGAGAAAACATTGTTTGGTTTTTCATTTTTAATCCCAATATTCCTCACACTAACATTACCAATACCAGTTTTCCCAAGCGCTTGTAGAAAGTGCGTTCATTTCTTTTGTATCCACTAAGCAAAAATGATTCCGTTAGAACGTGTATTTGTGCTACACAGCCACAATTGTTTTTGCAAATTAACCGGTTTCATCCACTTATCGCGTTGCTACCACAACACAAATAATGGATGCAATCGTCGAAGTACAGGCCTATTGAAATACGAATATATGCTGAGATTTTTAGGATAGCCTTTGGGATTTTTTGACCCCGGATACTGGGAAATTTTGACGGCTTAAGGACATGTCTATCATCAGCTTGCAACACTCAAATAATGGAGCACTCACCTGAGCAATAGTTCTAACCTCATTATAAAACAAATGTGACTAGCTGCATGATAAATATTACGTTGTAACTACGTTGAATGTAACAAAATCATGTAACAATATACTGGAGTTCCACTTATCATCGTTAATGATTTATTTCTATCCAGAGTGGACTCAAAAATGAATATTTGGATATGAAAAGTGTTGTGTACAAAATATCAGTTTCCAAACATCTTTGAATGTTGTATTAACAGTAATTGCTCACAAGACCACATCCATTTCCGCAAACATTTCCGGTTAGCACAGCAGCTTAAATGACTCTAGGGCTATGCATCCTTCCCAACAAACTTTTAACTTCCATGCAATCAACGTCAAACCAGTTCTTGACCTGATTATTCAAAAATGTTACACTGCAAATTAATATTTCATTGTGTGGAAGAAAAGCAAATCAGGCGACATGACAAAATTGTTTGAAATTATCCACAGCTTACTTTTACTTTTTTATCAACTTTTACCTTTACTCGCACTTAAGAGTATCAAAACAGATAGATAATAAATAAAATAAAACATTAAGTGCGGGTAAAACAAATGCATATTGTGACCTTTGATATAACGCTACCATAACAACTATATGCGATGGATAATTTATTTTCTTTCAAGTGAACATCAACGACTAGCATCTTTTCTTCAATAACTCAAAAGCGCCGATTAACTACCTAATGCCATAGAATGTCTGTTAGCTACGAATAAAAGCATTTGGTCGCATATGAAAAGCAAACTGGTACAAGTATGTGATACTTATGAGAGAAACCAATTTTCTCTTTTTAATCTCATAAAGCCGGACATCTGTCGTGTACTAACAATGCGCCAGAAGAATGTTGTTTGTCAGATGCATTTTCCTAGCCATTTTTTCTAGAGGTAAGCGCAGAAATAGGAGAAGCACTGGAATGTCATTCATACATGAACTAAGTGATTCAGCAGCGTGAAGGCTTGCACGAATAGTGGTTTTGTCAGGTAGCGGCACGCACATCTTATGCTTTCGATAATTTAGCGCTGATTACAACGTTCCATTCTGAGAAGAAAGCTAACAAGTAATTTTTTAATGCTGCGAATATTACGGATAGTAAGAGGATTTATGATGACAAGTAAGTACGTAGTTTCATCCAGAATCGCAAATACCAACTAAGCAGCTTAATAATACTTTTCTTCAATGTCCGTAGGTTATAAGCATTGCAGAAACTGCAGATGTTTATGATGCAAATAAAGGCATTAATATTCCCTCCCCCGAGTACGCCGTGCGACCGCCAGACAGATCTTCATTTTTAATTTTACCATTCATTAAAATTATAACTTTTTCAGAAAACATGGACAACATTTAGTAACAAGTGAAATCCTGGAGACGCCATAGTTACACTTTCGTTTGGAATTTCATGCCGAAAGCTGAATTCGAGCAATTGTTTCGGTGTTATTTTTAAGGAACAGCGTTAAGTTAACAAATTATTGTAACAACTAAGGGAAAAAGTAAATAAAAAGTTGAACCGCTTTGATACAAATTCTGAAATAATTAATTTTCCGTGTATCATTTTCGTAAATCATTGCAAATAATCAAATAGCCTAACCACACGGATCTTAGCCTATTGTTTTTAGGATCTGATTTTTCTACTATGTCTAGCAATTAAAATTATAACGAATTACGAAAAAGTGCTACCAACGTCTAGTGGAAAAAGTAATTTAATTTTTGTCTTGTTACCTATATGACTTTTGTTGCGACAATCTGTAGAATTATAGAAATATGTAGGAAGGCCCTTACAAAGACGCAAGGCCCACTCTGCACAAATGGAAACTATTCCTTTCATTTCCCACATTCACTTTGAATCCATTAATTATTAATGAGTTCTGGACCTTGTTTCCGTAGACTAGAATGTAACGGGTATTCAGTGGCACACAATCTTTATTTAATATGTTCTGTGACAACCTAATAGTAAAGTGCGTATTGGGTAATGTGGGTACAATGGTTTTGTGAAAATATAGTACTAGAGAAAATTAGAAGAACGACGAAAATGCGATGCCATAAATCTGAGCAGGCACTTTTATATTTAGGAGTTTCGCATTTAATAATTTTCTACGTTTCAATTACGCATTGTAAATAATTCTTTAATGCATATAATGACACCGATCACTGCAAATAGTGCTTACTGCAAATTTTATTGCAGCACAGATACAAAGATTGAATTGTAACAATTATGGAACCGCGTGTTTTCTTTGTGGAACCACATCGTTAAATGATGAAAACGGGGGAGCATCTTTTTGAAAATTTAAGTAACTTTTCTAAATGGCGATGAATGGCGGCGTTAGCATCAAGCACACTTTATCGATGTAAATAATTATATCATAGATACATAAATGTTTAAATCTTCGGAACCGTTCACACCCGCCGGTATTATGATTTTATTTGGAATTCAATGGAGATCGGTAAATTTGTAAAATACATGGAGAAATATATGGATATTCATATTCTTGATTCAGTTTTGATCTGTTATCATACTTATGAATTGCCGTTATCTCGGCACAAACTGCGATTACCAAGCCTCGTTGCGACGGGCTTTACTACATTATGGTTAATCTACAAGAGTCTTTTAATCTGATATTTTCGTGCCTACACTTCAATAGAAGTTTTCCACTTATTACGCCTCGCCCTATTTGGCCAATGGGTATGTCAAGGTCGACGCTAATCGTGTACTCGTATACATTTTAGGCATTTTACGCAGAGAATCCTTCCATAAAGTTATGTCCATGTGACAAATCTTTGTGGGGGAAACACATCAATAATTTGCACGACTTTTCAAAAATTCTGAACAAAGATTCGTATTCGAATGCGGGAAGAGAAAAATGTAAGTTTCCGAAATATCCATTCACTTGACGTGTGCAGATTTGATGAAGATGCTTTATGTCCTTTATTAACTACTACCGCAAGCATGAAATGCTTGAAAGGTAGTTATAGCGATTGATATGTTTGTCTGTCTGTCTGTGAACACTCTAACTCCCCTCCACGTTGACCGATTTGGCTCAAATTTGACATAGAGGTACCTTGGCCTAAGAGCACGAACCCTATTGATTTTCAGCCACGGACATCGTCACTGACCGGAAGTACGGGGGTCGACGTCTGGGTGTGCTGTGGGTGACCATATCGTCAAAAAATGTTATTGGACAAATCGATAGAGGAGTTCAAGACGATCATTTTTTGTCAAAACAATATGGGTCAAATCACTCCCCTATCGCCAGGGTGGCGTCTGGGAGGGGGAGGGGTCCCCGACCTGAATTTTTTTAATTCTGTAAATTCAATGGGAGCTTCAGTTTGAGCTAACAAGACATACTGAAATAGGTCAAATGTGTATTTGGGATGTAAATTGTGCATACATCGCTCTTCCGGTAGTTATGTATTAAAGGTTTACACCTTACTAGTTTATTGAACTGATCTGACTAAATGAAGTAATTCAATTAATCATACGGTTAAGTACATAATCTTGGTTTCATACGCAAGTTATTATAACGTCGCCATATAGTTGGTATATAGTTGATATTAGCTGTTTATCTAACCTTGGTATTTTTGCTCAAGTGTTCAGCAGAGCGGATAAAATGTATTTTTACTTAATGCCTTCATATACAGATGTATCATATTACCGACAATGCATACAGCAAACGTGTTCATGGTCGCAATTACCATGCATATATTAAGACTATACTATCGTGCATAAGGTTGAATCAATAAGTCCATCATGAAGTGAAATTTAAAATTTTAATCATTTTTCTAAATTCTCAATAATATATTTTGTGTGATTATTGGCCATACCTTTAATTCGCATTATTCATTATCCGGTTTAATCCTGGATTCCATTTATCAATCGCATCCCCATATAACTCAAAAAGTGGCAGAGCTGACCGGCCATGGGACTAGACATCACCTACCTCACTTGTTCCACTGTAGTGAGTCTTTGGTGAGTGAAATACGCGATGTTTTGGAACATGCAGGGAACTTTGCTCCTCTTTGTGCAACAACTCCGTTGTTCTTCATTAACATGAGCAAACAGATTTACCTGATAAGTTAAGCCCTATTTATCTTTTGGTGCGCATATTAATGCTTGGCTACATATTTGTTGGATTATTTGGTATGCTGTCCATTCATGTGTAGCCAGCAACATTTACAAAGAGCACACACAGATAATGTCAAATGCCAACTAAACTTCATTTGAACTTGCAAATGACAATGCGCGGCCATGAAGTGATAAGTGGCTTTAGTTTGAGTTTTCAGTATCTGTGAGTGGTGATAAGATCAACAAGGCATAGTTAGTGAAAAATATCCCTACATTTTACGTTTTCTTCACACAACTTTCCCTACTTAATCTTGCTTCAGTTTAATTGCATTCCTGACACCTCACTGAGGAATGGGTTGGGTAAAGTTGTCTCAAATATTCACAGCGCACTTGATTTCATTTGTGTTGCCTCCCATTTAAAAAACGACCGGCGTTTAGTTGTACATCTGAACTGCTTGGCTGATTAGGTTCGAGACAATGAACCAATCGATAGGAGTCCGTGAGGAATGTTTTACTTGTTCCATCTGCTTTATTCCCAGGAATAAAGTATTCCAATGCCAAAATGGACACATCATTTGTGAGGAGTGCTCACGGAATTTTGCCAACTGTCCAAAGTGCCGAATTAGAACGAATTTTGCGGCGAGAAGCAACGCCAAGGGGGACTCTGTAGCCGCAATGCTGGATCATCGTTCTGGTGGGTCATATCAGAAGAGGTACATATGTACATATCTGGAAAATTCAATCCTTCATATTGATAAGCCCCATAATACGATTTCATAATCTTAATTACTCATTTCACATAGACGAAAGCGTACTAAACCCAGACAATCAACAAGTAATAGTGGATACTGCTCCAACATTATTTTTGGGATGAGCTGTGGAAACTGTTGCCGAGGTCCGATAAGGGGTTCCCGATTCATTTGTGTGACTTGTGGTCGCGACTGTTGTGAAGAATGCATTTCATCAGAGCACTTAATACCAAGACACGGGGAAGGTGATAACTATGCAACATTTTCTTCCGTATATTCCAACAAACACATCTGTGTCCGAATTGATACAGTCGAGAAGAATAACGAGTTTCAGAAACTAGCCCATAGTAGACGTGGAAAGCCGATATTTGATCAAGGTATAATGAATATTTCGAATCAATAGTTCAATGCGTACAGTAAATATGGTTCATACAGGCTTTCAAAATACGTGCTGGTACTTTACTTTCGTTTTAGCCTCCTCAGGTGACCATGTTGCCATTTCGACGGAATGCAAAAGTTGTGGTAGGTCGGTGGAAAAAGGATATGTTTGCATTCAGTGTCCTGAATTCACCTTATTGTGTAACACATGCGGATCCAAGCCCGAGATGCACCAGCAGAATCCCAATCATTTGTTTGCAATGGTGGATAACATCGGCACCATTCTCACTATGTACGCCATTTTGTCGCAGCAGAAGAGTCGCTGGTCCTTGAGTCGACTGCTGCTATTGCTTGTAATGGGAGTAATCGGAGGTTTATTGTATGGATACGGTTCCACCATGGCGGTAGCTGAGTTATTTAGAAGGGGTATCGTAGTTGCCATTCAGATATTGATTGTGGTGGTAGTAGTAATAACGTTTTTATTACTTTGCGACATTTGCGGGGTGTTAAGTGTCTTGTATGGGTTCACAGTCGTACTCCTCCTGGGTACATTTGGATTTGTGCATCCCATAAGCCTAATTGCTGTCGGGGTTGGAATAATATATTTTGTTTTCATTAAACCCAGCACTCCACCAGAAAACTATGATTACGTTAGGGTAAATGGAACTAGAGCAAGCACTTACCATTATTAACACTGGAAGCGTCTTTCTATTGTTTTAACAAGGGAAAAGTAAGTTTGTCTCTACGTTAGATATCCGCCAGTTTCCAACTTAAATCCATCCCGACTTATATAGGCGCGGTATTAGGTACTTTATACTCTAAAAATATGAAACCTTGTACAATAATAGAACATTAAAACCACATTCAAAATAATCAAGAATATACTCTAGCCTTCATTTTGTTTATATTTGTCATAAAAATCGCCTCAACAATGGATATACGCATTTTACATAAATGTTTAACATGTGTGAATCCTACGATTTAGAATAATATTAAACCTAAGTATCTCTATATTTATCGTTTCACCATTTGTAGCGCTCATCAACATCTGATAAAATCACTACTTCGGAAAGCAACATTGCTGGGGGCTTCAAAATAAACTCCGAGTATAAGAGTTAATGTTAACAAGAGCCGCCGTCAACTTATGCTTGGGATAAAGCAATCTGTTGTACGTTTTATCTTGGTTTACATGCAAAGCTTTGTTAAATGTGTTTGCCGTACCTATTTTTATGGATGTATGAAGCATCTCACGTGTAGGTAAAAACTTCAGCGTACATGATAGCTTGAAGGCTATACGATATAATTGTTTATCAGGAGTGGCTGAACATTCCGTACTGGTGATGTTATCTATTGACGTCAAAAGTTATCGGGCCTAGTGCTGTGCTCATCGCCGAGAGAAAATTACATCCACTTTAAATTATAAGTACGTACATGCTGAGCTTCATTGGTAAGCAAATGCCGGCGCTTGTATTAAATGAACAACGTAATCACTTCATTTGAAATGTTCATCTATACTTCGAAGGACAGCATGACTCTTCGATGATGTGTGCGTAATTTTTTTTTGAATTTCAAATCTGAAATCAGAAGATGAATTTAATTCAATGTTTGAATCGGTGGGGCATGGAGGCAAATTATATGTGTAAAACCAAAAAATATTTATTTGACGGTTTAATTTCATAGTATCACGCCATTAAAGATATTTTCGGTTAAAGTGAGTAATTTTTGAATAAGTGAATTCCTGTAACCGTTAAAGGTCCCAATGAATATCTACAACGACACAAACAAATTACCGAAAGCGGTTTGGTGATTTATAATATTTAATCCAGATGAGACATTGTTTTATTGCAAAATTCATTAGAATTGTTATTCCGCACCGCCACACTAGCAGATTAGCTGAAAAATACAAAGTCACCTTTAGTGAACAGTTCAAAATGTCATTTGTTTTCTAGTGTTATACACTATCAGTGTTTACCTTTTGATCAATTGTCTTGAAACAATGCACGAGCTGAGCACACACACTGCAGATATTGTCCTCGGTGATTGTCGCATTATCTTTTTCTGTACATGTAAATAAAAACATTACGCAGATAATAGGGCCAGAAGGATTCGGAAAATTATATCCTAATAATATGTGTGTGGTTGGGACTATTGACTTTACCAGCCTCATCTACGCACTCCATTTCGTAGCCTGTGATAACCAATTGCAAATGCTTATCAACAACGTGCTCCAGAATATCCGCTTTGAATGCATCCCGATCAAAGTGAAGACCCTTTAGCTGTAAGTAAAAAAACTTGACTCATATAAAGAAGGTAAAACTCAGTGCCGAATGATCATCTAACTTATGCATTTACAAAATATGTGCAGAAGTGTAATCAATGCGACATTATTACGTACCATGCCTAGCTGAGAAAGGACACACCTTGCGAAACATTGAACACAGGAACCAATGGGAAAGCAATAACAAGTAAATAATGAACCAATTAGTTAACTATCCAGTTTCCCAATTAACAATTCCAATACCTTGTTTTTTTGCGTTTTCAACATAACCTTCCGTTGAGTGTGGCATGTCCTCCTCACTCACATCAGTCCCAACGTTTGCATGCACATATTCGCGGCCGAGTATTGCTTGATATTCGGCTTGATCTTGGAGGCACATGATGCGTCTGCAGCAACCATTGCGTAGATGCAAGCCAATGCTAGGTAGACTGATATTATGTATGTCTTCATTTTGAAAAGGACGAAAAAGTGAAAGGGGGCTAGAATCGACTCAACAAACTGAATATACAATACGTAGGAATGCGCCAATGGATAGCGTGTATGTGTGAGAGTTTGTGCATGACCCAAGATTGTAGCTCCGAAAAATATTCCAGTGTCAACAAATTGGAAATTAATGAGCTGATTAGGGGTGTTCAAGCAATATCTAGAGCATTTCTTTCTTTAATGAGTGCAATTTACCTGACTGAATCTGTATTCCCCGCGACGAAAATGTCATAATGCATCATCACTTTTTCTCTGTTCGTACTGTAATTAAGACCATTGCGTTAATTAGGTCTTGGTTGGCGATAATATTTGTATTCAATGATAAGCAGGATGCTGGCTCAGTTGCCACTGGGTGCTCAAAGGTTTGCCTTCTCTACAGACATATTTAACGGGGTAAATTCCTTACAATATTCTTTGTACGAATTGATTAGAGAAAATGCTTTCCATGATAATTCTCTCTATTTAGATAGCAACAAGCTCTTTCAGCCAAGATAGCCCAAATCATTAATCACTCTTTCAGGTATTTGGTTTACTCCCTCGAAACCATGAAGATCTGACATTTGCTGCCCAAATTGAATATATGTAGTTATAAACGGGATCGGGATCCATTTGGTTGGTTAATGAAGTGATTTTGCGCAGTAATACACATAATTATTTTTTCGCTCACTTTTTCCAAAAACAGTTATTAACTGAACATAATATGAGTCACTATTAGTGACTCACTAATATACTGTGAGCACAAATGTAAGCATACATGAAAATATTCCATACTCTAATAGTTCCGCAATATTCAAAATCAGTAGATTAAAAATAAGAATCCGGTCGTAGAATGCGAATACTTACAATTAGTTAGTAGACCTTACTAGGATACATATTACTTGAAAATTAAACAGGAAACCATAAAATTATACACTTGGATCACAAACCAGGGACCACATTAATTAATTGATTCCAGTGGCCGCTTTGTTGTAATCCTCACATTCTTTATCTAAATACTCTTGCATCGCAAAAATAATTTTGTACTCAAGTGGATTATTATATCTTGTGATTATTTTTTGTGCGTTAGTACGCCATATGGTAATGTGTTACATTACAATCGCGTTACCAAGTCGTCAGAAGAGGTAGTTGCGCATACTGGTATGGTCATTTGGAAGAATAACATCGAATAAGCGGTTTAAAAAGTATGATTCCCTCATTATTAATGCCTATTGCTTTCAGGTTGATATTTTAGGAATTTGAAAACTTTCAGAATTGTAATGATGCGATATGTAACGTTAAGTAGGTGTGTTCATAAGGATATACAACAACAAATTCAGTTCCATTTGTTCAATCACTTAGCATTACATAGAATTCCAATTAACTCGATATTTGGAGTTAAAATACAAACGCATCATTAATTAATATTGTGTGCAATTTGACATCCGAATGATCCCAGTAGGCTAAAATTGTGCGGAATAGAATTTAAGATACAATCGTCGCTTTCGTAAGCATGAACGAGCACGCAAATGAAATGAAACGAGCTTTTTAGTTAACTGCTTGTGTAGTGAATTAGTATTAAAGCAGCTTATACTTCTGGACTCTCAAGTTGAACTAATAACTAAAATCATATTGAAAGGGGAATTGTTTAAAAATCAGGTTTTATTTTAAAAGCACGTATTTCTAAAACTGTTAGCTTCAATTCCATCTATGATATTCACAAGGCTCGGATTATTTGCATTGGCAGATAGGTTGCAATGTGAGAAGTGCTTGATGCAAGGTGAAAGTCGGTTGAAAGCAACAAATTAAAATGGATATTTTACTCTGATCTTGGTTTGGCATTTACTTTGATTTGACGTCTATATAATATTGCGCCTTTTGCTATAGGAAAACGTTGTATGCTCTGCATGATTGAAACAGATTTAAGGTTGACGTTTATTATTATTCTACAGGTGCAGAGTGTTTAAAGTGCTTACTTTTTACGGAGTTTGAGATGTAATTGAAGTGTATTATAAATCAAACTTCAATTCAGTGTCATTGCTATAACTTTTTTTGATGTCTTCATAACATGAATCAACGAAGGTGACTTACAATCTTCAACTTATCTAAAAACACTAAAAGGACAACGAAATACTAAACGGCGATTAAGTGAAAATATGAATTAACTTTTCCGAATTTTTGTCATTCTTCAATACATTAATAACAAATTAACATAAGCAAGGTATTTGGAAAGCACTATATTATCTGTACATTTTTAAAGCTTAAAATGCATACTGCATTAATAATGGCTACGCGGAAATGCACCAGTTGGTAATGATTACGGAATACGCCTCAGCATATATAACTTGAATAGAATACCAGACAAATATAAGTCACCGTTGGGAATACCAGTTTGTTTGTACCTCACGTGATGTCCTACTGTGCGGGATAATGCCAGTGTATTTTCCATGTCACTCACCACATCATCCCAATCTAAAAATACGGTTGCAATTGTTAAAAGGTTCTGTATTCCACTTTAATATTTCATACATTAGCTACTTTAGAAGTGATTAAGACATCACCGGAGAAAATGAAATTAAAATTCAGTCTGTAAAACGATGCATCATGCTCAATCACATTTTCTGTACCACAAGAACGCTTGGTCTTCTAATTTCGTTGTCATTTGGTAGGTTGATGAATAAGGTTGTAAATCGGAGCGTCGATCGACATGGTATCGGAAAGAATGAGGATGTTCACATTTTCTGGTAGCATTGTTGAAAACACCAAGTAACCCAGCCGACGAGTGCCATCTTTGACACTACAATGAATGTTGGGAGACTGAGAAAATTTGCAATAAGTAGATTGGTTCAATATAAGAGAGTGTATTAATAATTATTTAATATCGGTTAACAAAAAATAAATCAATTTTACTTGTGCTACTATTTGCCAATTCGACACGCTTCGTCGGAATTTTCTGGAGACTGAACAATTAATGCATCAACGCATATCAAATGGCACTGTAAATTGATTGAAAAGCACTTTCGACTAGAAATTTGAATTAATTTTGATTTTTTTTTGCAAAATTTGTGTGCAAAACCAGCGTCCGCGTCTACGCTCTCCTGCAAAAATTATTGAAGATAGGAATATTTTCTGCATTAGAATCAGCAATGATATATCTAGGTAGGGTTTTTTCACTTTTTCAGAATTCTCAGTCATTTCTCTAAAAATTTATCTTAAAATTTGCCAAAAAATTCACATCCTGAATTGAATTTTCGTCATTGAAAATTATATTTCCCAGGGCGATAATTTGCAATTTGGCGCCTGGTACGCGTTAGCGTGCACGAAATATGCTGGAAATTCATATCTTTTATATTTTTGTTTTTAATTTTTCAAAAATGATCAAAGGTACTAAAAACATAATTCTCCTGCATATTTCGTGCATGCTAACGCCAATTTGCAAATGTTCGCCCTTGGAAATATTATTTTCAATGAAGAAAATTTAATTCAGGATGTAAATTTTTCGCAAATTTTAAGATACATTTTTCTAACTAAAGATCACTAACTTATTGAAACTGAATTTTTATGTAACATATGGACGCCTACATCATTAAAACTGAGACTGAGCCGAATAAAATTGTGATGAGGTTGTGTGGTTGAGACGATTCTGTGTCGTGTCATAAGTTTGAATCTTTCGATGAATGAATGAAATGAATTTTAATTGCAAAATACCGTAATATTACGTATTAATGTAACTCGTAGTCGCCGCATTTCCACTGTTTACTATGTATAATACTCAATATGACACATGCGGAACTAAACCCGAGATGCACCAGCAGAATCCCAATCATTTGATTGCAATGGTGGATGACGTTGGCGCCATTCTCACCTTGTACGCCATTTTGTCCCAACACAACAGCCGCTGGTCAATGAGCCGACTGCTGCTGATACTTGCAATGGGAGTAATTGCAGGTCTGTTGTATGGATACGGTTCCACAATGACGGTAGCTGAGTTATTTAGCTTCTTTATCGTAGTACCCTTTCCGATATTGATTGGGCTGGTAGTAGGAATACTGTTGTCAATATTTTGTGACTATTCCACGGCGGCAAGTGTCCTTCATGGGTTCATAGTCTCTATCTTCCTTGGTGTATTTGCGATTTTGTATCCCTTGAACATAATTGCTGTCGGCGTTGGAGTAATATATATTGTTTTCATTACACCAAACACTAACCATAAAACAATAATTTCGTAGGGGAGCTACTATTCGTGTAATCAGCAGGCTCCGTCAAAATTTTTTGGAAAATGAAAAAGAGAATATTTTGTTCGTCCATAGAAATTCATCACTTTAGTCCTAATTTTTCGTACAATATTTCATTGAAAAAAAATATTTTTTGACACCTAAATGATTATTTTTTCACATATATTAGTATTTATTTTTGTCAGATGAAGCAATATTTGTTAATGGACACTTCATTTTAAAATTTTGGCAAATTGAATTTTTTTTGGGACACAAAAGAAACTT
Source organism: Sinella curviseta (assembly GCA_004115045.4). Classification (NCBI taxonomy): domain Eukaryota; kingdom Metazoa; phylum Arthropoda; class Collembola; order Entomobryomorpha; family Entomobryidae; genus Sinella; species Sinella curviseta. The sequence goes on along the minus strand of CM023199.3, from coordinate 316,502 downwards.
TTTTTTACAAATACATTTTAAAATTTTACTCCACTTGTAATGCTTTGCCGCATTTCTTAGGGCGTGCAGGACCCCTTCTTATTCCTAGCCCTCCAGTTGCGGCAAAGTAAATTTGTCCAGGTCAACGGCCACTCCAATAGCATGCATACAAACCAGGGATGTATAGATTACTTGACTTCGAAGTAGAGATTACAGATTACTGATTACGTATTTAAATTTCAGAAGTTAGATTACAGATTACTGATTACTCATTTTAAATTTTTCTTTTAGATTACAGATTACTGATTACTTTTTAAAAATCTATCGGTTTAGATTACTGATTACAGATTACAAAATCATATTACAGATTAGAGAATCCGATTCCATTAAATATTTTTTTCAAACTCAATTTTAAGGATGTAAATATTTTCAAACTTTTCCTAAAATAATTAGTTATATCGTAGGAAGTATAACACAATCCGCCGTAACCGAACATTGGTTTAGAAGCAGTGGATGGTATTATCGCCTTGAAATAGTGTAAATGCATTGATATGCTATCTATGGTTGTTGGTAAGTTCAACTAACAACTAAAATTAAGTTTCATACACTTCATTCTGCGACTAATATGCACACACCTTATAGAGAAACAAGCAGCATGATTTGTCCGAAGCTACAATCTTGCATGTGAACTGAAAAAATACTTGTGCATTTTTATGGCGACCAAAATCTGAATTTTACGTGATTTTGTTTCTGTAATCAAATTTTTAGCTTGGTTTTGCTCAAATTGGGTTTTTAGATTACAGATTACTGATTACTCGAAAAAAATTCTAAATCGTGATTACAGATTACTGATTACCGAAAATAAATCTTTGAGTTCAGATTGCAGATTACAGATTACAAAAATGTAATCTGATTACAGTAATCAGATTATGTAATCAGGTGATTACACATCCCTGATACAAACGCTATTTGGTGCAAACTTCAAGTCGTAAATAAAATACCTAATTCACATTATGCAGATAATTCGTCAAAACGAAACGATTGACAAGTTTGCTTGTGAGATTGTGAACCGTAACGCAAAAATTTGCAAGTATGGACCAAAAATGATTTTTTTTCTCAACTTTAAATTAAGCAAGTTTTATGCAAATTTCAAATTTAATTTTTAAGAATATTTCAACGAATTTTATAAAACCCTGGATTTCCTACAAAGATATTTCCATATTCTTTGTGGTGCAGAAGAGATTTTGCCGTTATCTTTAAAATTGCGTGATTTACAGTGGATACCGCACAACGACTTTTCCATGATTTTCGACACCATAATTCAAACAAAATGAGGTTTGTGGGTCGTAAACGGGTACCATTAAATAAGAAATAACGTATTCTTTGTTACCTGACACCAATTTTTCATTTTCTAAAAAATTTTGATGGAGCCTGCTGATTACACGAATAGTAGCTCAGGGTAAAAGGGACTCGAGTAAACACGTACTACTATTAACACCATTACGGGCTCTCAGTGCCAGGAAATGTCTGTCTCTTTCTATTTTTGTAAAATGGAAAATTATTTTTCTCAACGTTGGATATCCATTAGTTTCCATCCTATTCGACATTTATAGACACGGCATTAGGTATTTACCTAGTCACAGAAATATATGAAACGTTGTACTATAATAAAATATTAAAACCACAATCAAAAACGATCAACCATATGTTTTAGCAATTATTTTGCTCATATTTGTCATATAAATCTGCTAACCACTATTAAATGTGTAACATGTGAGAATCCTGCGATTTATAATACCAGACCTAATTATCTCTATTTTTACCGTTTCACAATTAAGAGCGCTTAGCAACATGTCATAAGTTTAGGAAGGAATCCAACATAATCACTGCTGTACGGTATATCGTCATATCTGGTTTGTATACGACGCTTGGTTAAAAGTGTTTGACGTTTGCATTTTCTCAGGATATATGAATCATTATTTGTGTACATAAAAAATCACGATACAAGATAGCTTGAAGGCTATGTGATATAATTGTTTATCGGCAGTGATTGAACATTCCGTACCTGTGATGTAGTCCATTGACGTCAACACGTAACGAGCAAAGTGTTATGATCATCGCCAAACGATACGTTTCTGCACAATAAATTATACTACGTGCATATTGTGTTTCATTGGAGCGACGCTTGTATACAATGAATCTCTTAATCCTTTAAGTGCCAATATTATTCAGCTCAACGAAACGATAAGCATATTAGTTGTATAGAGATGCTATTTTTACCAACAAAACGAACGAACATACTTGTCTGCTGTGATTACAGCAGAGCAAACGTACGAATCACAATATCGTTCAAAAACTGTAACACGAACGCCTTCAAATAAGCAGCATCAGCGTAAGCAGAATTGTTCATGAAAGTTTCATGACGAAACCAATAAAATTCAAATAACAGTTTTAACACGTTGAGTTTTGAAATGTTTTTTGTTGCTCCCAATTTGTTTTGGTGTTTCCACGCCTACACACCGTTCCGAAAATTTCCTCAAGGGACCCGTTCAAAATTATTGCTGTCAGCATTTCAGTGAGCTCTCATATAACTATGCGAGTTATTAAACTAATTGTAAGATTCATCGTACCCCCTGCTTTTAAGTATTCCCCCAATAATACCAGAAATTAACTTACCAACATGCCTCCATTATTATTGATAATTTACCAACTACCTTCATATCGGCGTTTAGTTGATCGATATAGACGAAAGTAGTTTTCAAGTCGTACATCGTTCGTGTGCATCACATCTGATCAAATCGTTAACTTGGCGTCATTTAGTCCTAATGAACATAAGAAAACATAGTTGCTAGATAAGAATGCTGAGAATATTAGTCGGTCGCGTCTAATTATAGGGAAACCTCTAATCCCTGGCAAGGCAAATATATGGCATTCTATGGAAAACACTCAGGCCTAGTTTGACAGTGAATACATAACAGTAACTCCATAAACCAGCATACATTGAAATGTAACGAGTGTTTGAAAATCACAAATTAATGGTGCAGTCATGTTCCTTGAGTGAAACAAGGTAGGGTTTGCTCATGTGATTTTTTTTCGAAAATGTGATTGTGCGGGGTACATTGAGAAAAACTAGTTTTTCAGTGGGCACAGTTTTTCTTTCGCAATTCTCATAGGAATGGGCTGAAATTTGGCAAGTATATTGCTCATACCATTCTTCAAGACGTTCAGAAGTGAAACTGGAGATATTTTAAACTTAGTGGGTGTAGGAGAGGTCAAAAGGTCAAAAATTTTAAATTTTATAAAACTGCATTTTCAGGTTAAATTTAACGGAAATTGACGCACAGAACTGCCCGAAACACTAATTTCTATGACATAATATCAATAAATGCATTTTTATGAAATTTAAATTTTTTGACCTTTTGACCTCTCCTACACCCACTACGTTTAAAATATCTCCAGTTTCACTTCTGAACGTCTTGAAGAATGGCATTATCAATGTACCTGCCAAATTTCAGCCCATTCCTATTAAAATTGTGGAAGAAAAACTGTGCCCACTGAAAAAACTGGTTTTTCTCAATGTTCCCCGTGCAATCACATTTTCGAAAAAAATCACATGAGCAAAAGTTACCTAATTTTACTCAAGAAACATGACTACAGCATTAATTTGTGATTTTCAAACACTCATTACATTTCAATGTATGCTGGTTTATGGAGTTGCTGATAATATATAATATGGCAAGATATTAGAAATGTATGTACGGCAAAATACGATTGAAAAGCATCAGCTTACATGAGTGGTGCGTAGTTAAACGCAGTTTCCGTAAATGCTATTTTCATATCTTTCCGTCCAATTTCATATTTCACATGCAACAAGTTTCCGGTAGTTTTCTCATTCGGGTTTACACCCGTCCTAGTTTTTTTCAACAACAGTCACGTGATGCGTGTTGTCCGTTTAGTCAATCAATCAAAATTCTCAACTTTAAGTTGGATACTTAATGAGTCCATGGTCACCGTATAAAGCGCTCGTATTCACGGAGTGAAACGCTTTCACATGTTACAATGTTAAAAATATTTAATTAAGCATGATGCCACAAACTATAATGGACAGTATAAGTCATTTTTAGACAATTAGCGGCAGCATTTTACAAAAAAGGAATACATATGTATGCTTCATTAATTAAGGTTTACTCTCACGAGTGCCATTGATCAATCTTTATAAAGTTTGGATATACAGTAAAACTTTTTTCCATTTGTTGGTTTACAATTTGCAGCGACAACTGATCCCATCGGTACGTTCAGAAAAGGGCGTAAATTCCTTTATTTTCTGTACACTGCCAGTTGGGAACACACAGAGTAACACCTATCGGAGTCACTCCGTATTTTCCTGCGTCTCAGCTAATTTTCCTTGTACTCAATTCTATGTCACAATTACAATGTTCATTTTTATAGTTTAGTCCTGTTAGACCGATTAGTATCAATCCTTGCTTTTAACACAACCCGTCATGAATATAATCAAGTCTGTAGATTGGCGTAATGTTCTACGGAACAATTTGTTCCACAATGAGATGAAGAATAAAGTGAAGAAAGCAGATCTAAGTTCATACTGAGTCAGATTATTCAGCACTAATGTGCAAATCGGTGTCATAATTGCGCTAACAATATCAAGTGACGCGACGCTTTTTAGACTAGCGATTTCGACTTGATACAAGCGTCTAACATTACATACAACGTATCCATGGACTTCTTAAATGACCTGCAGTTTTCATTTACTAGAAAAAGGCGCCGACAATTACTTAGCGGTGCTTACACCAAAATGAATATCTATAAAGATGATTGCAGTAGAAATAGCAGCCTTCAACGACCCGTCAATATTTCCCGTGCTCAATTTAATAATTGTTATATTTAGGTTATTATCACCTATCTTGCGCAGCTTGAAGAGTAAATTGCTTTACTTAATGGTCAGCGGTCTCGGAGTGCCGATATGGCCCTTTGACATATTTCGCTTGTTCACCATCATGCTGAGACATCGACGGCATAATATCATCGACGAGGACTGGCATTTCTGTCCTTAACAGTGATAAACAAACTGGAGAAAAAATTCTGCATGGCGGCCAAGTTAATAATTGCAAAATAAACTTCCAAAAGTATGTCTCGCATCAGATTCATTAGCACAACAGCAAGTTATTTCGCTAAGGTAACGTGAGTAAAAGCCAAAACGTTATTTTAAGCCAAGTCTGGCCACATTGGCAGTTAGTGGCGAATGTTTTAGAAAATTGGGTTTGACATTTTTCATTGAATTTGAACTTCATTCCTCAAAATCATCTTTATATTGTCCCAAATTTTCAGAAGCATTTTTACGCGACGATCTAAGCTTTTAAATTTGTTCATCGTGAGATTAATCATTTGAAACTGCCATAATTGTATCTGAGTTCTAATACAGAGGATGATAGCACTGGCCAAATACACAAACGAAACGAAAACAATAGAATAACACAACCTGTGTAACTGTAGAGAATGTAGTGGATAATATCTTGACCAATCGGCCTTAAAGGATAATTCAAACGAATCGTCCTTGAACAAATTACATTCAGAAGGAAACTCAAGCAATACATTGCAAACTGCAGGTTCAAGACAAATAAAATGTCAATGCAGGTTTTGATGGATACGCAGAATAAAATGCCCAAAAGTAACAATATTGTGCCTTATCACATTGCGTCGCTCACAGAAAAGCTTGGCTCAGTCTCGTGGCATCGAGAAGACAGGGAGCGCGGAGTTATTTAAATCGAGAACGAAAAGTTTTAATGTTGATCTCGCAATCGCAGTGAATTGTAAACTATGATCGAGATTAAAACCAAGCGTTAGCAGAATAACGCCCATCGGCACGCTGTGGCACTCCTGAAATCTAGGTTCTAAGAATGCGAGAAGCTTGACAAAACCCTAATTAACACCATTAGTTTATTGCTAACGCAACACCGCCAATTCAACCTTCCCCGCTACGAAATCTGGGTTTGACTCTTACAAATGTTACACAAATCTTCCGCCTGCCGGCGTCATAATTTTCAAATATCATTTAATTAGAAATCTTAATTTAATTAAAAATTTAATTATCAGATTGAAACTGAAATAAATACTCTTGAATTCCGATTGGTCAAGGTGAAAAACTCGACGTATATAAGAATTATTAAAATCAGTACACAGCGTGAGAGCACACCCAAGAGAAAACCTTTACTATTTTATTCCACCTTGCTTTCATCAACCGTACTATGAAGCATTTCAGAAATTCCTCCGAATTATCTGTTAGCAATTGTAATATATAATCGTTTTGAAGATTGTATTTATCATTTTCATTTAAAATTCATCACTTAGTAATCATGTTCTTTCTTGATATTCCGTTTGGTTCAAAGACTTTTATACGCAAGGATGTACGTTTTTAAATCTTCACGGCATTGTTTACGGCACACTATTAATGAAATAAGTAAATATGTAGGATTATGGAACTAACGCAAATGAAATTATCTGCACTCAATCCGTAATTACTCAATACCAAAATATGTTTGGATTTTCATGTTAGGCTTGATGATTGTATTAATAACAAGAAGTGCACGTGAACTATTGCAAATTTAGTTATAACAAGGCGAAATTATAACAAGAAATTTCAAAAATGTCATCCCGTAGTGTTTCCCGTCATGATTTCTTCCCCTAAATACCTGCCGCGTTTTGAAATTTTATTAAATAATTCTAGTGTATGTAGGTACCGTGAAACACGAAACGCAGCTTGGAAACTGAGAAATATATTTTTTTCTGAAAAGAAAGCACATTATTACAAGCCCGGGTTCAAATGGAACAACATTAGCTAAATAAATAATCAAAAGAACTAACAAGGAAGGTGCACCAACCGCAGCACGCCTAGGTCAATCAAAATTGGCTCAAATACTAATTTCGGTGCGCTGATTTCATATCTGATGGAGAACATTCCGTTTGGGTACATTCACATGAAGTACGTTATGGGTGTACCTCCGGTACTGGCATTTTGTAGGTAATTTCGTTTGCCTTTGTGCACAAATGTTATGATGTTAATCGATATAGGAGTTCGTGGTGATCATTATTTGTCATGGCACCGCGGGTCAAATATGTAATCTTGTGACGTGGCGCCGCTCAGAAGGATTGGGGGTCTAACATCTAATAAAGGTAACTTGTGAAACACAAGTGGTATACCCCTTAACTATAGACATGATATATTCCTTTACTATAGCGTGATATTCCCTTTAACTGGAGACATTGTATTACATTTACTTTCGGCGTAGCATTAATAATTATGTTATAGTAAATGGTAATACAATGTCTCCAGTTAAAGGGAATTAACTGAATAAATCCGCTGCGAGCTTGCCTCAAAATCATTGATGTGTAATCTCTGTTGCAGAATAATGGAAAAGTGCTTCCTTGGGAACAGCCGACATTAAATAAGAAAGTCATATTCCGCAAGAATTTGTATTTCATTTGTGATAGTAACTGAATGTTGGTATTGTTTGGGTTCTCGGGTAGAATGCCAACGATATTGTGTCAGGGAAAGTTAAAAATGACAGCACTGTTTGTCTTGGTTGGGCTCACTATTGCTGCATCGAAGAAATTATAGCTTTGTTTTGCTATCTTGAAGCTATTTTCAGGCCATCCAAACTCTCCAAGGTATTGTGTTGGATTCTGTTGATCCCTATTGACACCACGCTTCAGTTTGGTGACTAGGCAAGAGATTGGATAAAGAGATGGTTGGAGTAAAAGGGGCAAAATTCATTTTTGTGGTTTTAAAAAGTGTACTCGATCACAACATTACAAGACATAGTATAAAATAAAGCATACGATACATTGGCATTCAACTATTCATAATTTTCGCATTAGTTTCGAAGTTTCTCAATGCTTACAAATCAAGGTTTGAAGAACAGCGTAACGTCGCAAATGGCATATTCTGTTAAGCGCTCGTATTTTGTATGAGGGAGATTTGAGAGTGGCTTCCAGTTTAATGTGTGTTGAACCTTCGGATTCAGCTGTTTGTTAATTTAAACTGGATTAGATGATGCTATACAATTTTTTTCGAGAGAATTCAGACTATGCCAAACGGACAGCTCATTGCCAGTAATATGTTTAAACATGCGCAGTAATAACTGAAATCAAGTACACAGTCATTAAGCGTTTATAACTTTCATATAAGTACGCGTGTATAAAAAATAAATTATACCGACCCACTTAAAATTACATTTGCCATTTACAACTAGTACTATTCTGTAAGATTGATGAGCATTTCACTTCAGCACTTAACTTTAAAGATCCTTTTAGGGACTTAATTACATAAGTGGTGCTACCAGTTGAGCAGATTTATAAACGAATTGAGAAAAATCGTGATAGACCTTTCTGCTTTCAGGTATACTAGCATATATGAGAGACACATTCTGCCATTATCCCTGATCGAAATGACCTGCTATACAACCAAACTTCGCAAGACAACGAATGTACATCAACGGCGCTTAGCTTCTAATTTACCGGCAGCAGTATTTCGCATCCTGAAGCATTTAATTGGTATCGATAGAAAGCAATTATGTCAAAGACATTATATCTGCTCTTGTCCACGGAATTGCTTTTTAGCATTGTCAGCAAATTGACAAATTGAACCATTCTGTTGTCGGAATCTATACAACCAACTAGTTTATATCTTTGCTTCATTCCATTTCGGCAAAATGGTGGTATGAAATAGAAGTATAACTTTGAATACTTACCAAATAAAATTTAAATTCTCTCTTTAAAATGCTATTTACACAGTTTCAAATTGAATTTATCAAATCATATGAACTAGCATTACGTAATGCGCCAATATATGTTTCTCGAGTCTAGAATCTCGACCTTAGAGGTGAAAATTAGTAGTGTGATTTGTTGTCGTACAATTTATACATGTTGAATTTAAATAAAGAATGTGTGCATTTAATAAATTCATGCGGTAACATGCGCCAAATTTTTGTTGACCTGTTGAGATCAAATGTTCAAGAATATTTGCAGCAGCGCGTGGCGTACTATTATGGAAACATTATTACATGTATGTAAAACAGTACGCAGTCAGTGAATACATTTGAATTGACTACCCTTCCAATTAACCAGAATCTGAGGTACACATCATGCACTGCACTTTGTCAGATTTGGGTCTATCGGGCCGACAACACGGAATTGAATTATTAACGACGTATCTGCGGTCGAATTTGACACATAATGACACATGCACTGCATTTAATAGAATTTAGTGTGCTGCTAGAAACATTTTTTAACTAAAATTGTGCAAACATTTGCACCTTTAACCATTGCAATGCAATCCCTTGGATTTTATTGGAACTGTTTTGAGCTGTCGAAGATGCTGGTACAACAGCAAAACTCTAAAATCAAGTATATTTTTAGACGAACAGCGTTTATTTTAGAATCAATTTACTTAAATATATGTTAAGGAAGGAAACACTTCATTACTCCCGTTTGCTCTTCAAGCTATCCGTTCTAGCATGTAGCAACCTCCTTTGTTGCTACAAATGTTATAAAGTCGAGACAAAGGCTTTCAGAAATTCCATTCAATAAAAGTACATTTCTTGAAGTTCCACTTTGAACAAATTGCAAAACTGCAATAACAACAACTACATATTTAACTTTTTGACGCACGTATCTAAAACAGTAATCTGAATAGTTAATAATTTTGCTGATTTGATCGCCATTTATTTATTGTTGAAGCAGACATACTTGAAAGTTTTATCTGTATTTAATAATAGTAAGCGGCAATGCGAACCTTGTGCCATGGGACACAATTATTGGTCAGTAACGAAAGTAGTTATAAGAATTAATTTAACCATTTCCTTAAACTATGTACTTCTTGAGATTACCTCTTGATTATGAATCTCAATTGAACTTCCACGATATTTTTACAATCCACGCCACATTGGTTGCACTGCATCTGTCCTGTTAATAAGTACGGTGATGAAGGATAAAAAGGTTTTGCTGATCGCTGATATATGTAAAAAAGACGCATCTCAATTTACATGTATTACCATGATTCCGTCAATTTTCTCCATGATGTTTCCATTCATCACATGGAATAGCTTTTCCACTCCAGCTTTTCCAGCTTTGGGTAGACAATAAGGAAACACTAGACGGTTTGTTGTCCGTCATTATTAAAATTCATGTTCAACCTTGTTTTGTTAAACATCTACTTGCGTCACGATTACTGCTATTACAGAGGTACTTATGGTTATTAAACAGAATTCGTTCACATTTGTGTTCCTCATTCCGCCATCAATTCCAACATTTTCGTCTTTACCCAGAACAAATGAAAACAGTATTCCGTTAGATTTTACCCGAAATGGCAGAGTAAATGATCTGACATTATGTCTAGCTCACAAATGTTAATAGTTTTGCCAAATCTGACATGTTGAGCAACATACGGCTGATCATTTTCCGATGCTAGAGTTCTTTCAAATTATCAAGAGTACTAGTTGATTTTGGTTGGCTATTTTGAAGAACAGGAAATAAAAATGTCTAGAGGAAAATGAAAAGCAATTCATCAGCGTCATGGTTGGTTGCTAACATTTGTAGCATTTGTAACATTTGCTAAGTTCTACAAGTTGTGAGTTCTACAACAAGTGAACAATGGAATGCTGCATGATTATGAAACACGTTCTTACCTTCATGAACAGAATGTCTTCTTTACAATTACTATTAGTAATTAGTGCCGACTTACTCCAAGGTTATTAAGCAGATTTCGGAGGTTCCGTTTTGGCGTTCTAATAATTGAAAAGTATGTAGTGACGATTACGATTAGGAGCGATTTTAAGTGCCAATTAAGCGTGGAAAGAGCAAAACTCACCAACACGTTTCGACAAACATTTAGAATCGCTGTTGATGATGCAACTATCGATAGTCTGAATTATATGAAATGAACCGATAGGAAAGGATATGCTACTATGAAATAATAATGCTCTTAAAAAGCAGCATAAAAAACGCACAACGAATGTAGCCTACAAAATTTTTACTTGTTGCAATAATTCATAAATTGGGATGAAATTTATAGCCAGCAGGATATTGAGTATTGAATTTATTTAACGTGATATTGTGTAACAACATAGGCTGATTGGCATAGGATAAAGGACATCATCATAATAATCAAAAGCTAATAGCATAATAATGAGCATAAACGCTTATTATTGCGTTCCGTGCAAACAGAACCATAGTAAACCTCGTCGTTTTATGATTCCCGGTTGTTTTATGAATCATTGCGATAATGCTGCAATTGCTCCCTTAACTTTACTATCCGTGAAATCTGAGCATCAAAGCATTTAGTGAAACCAAATAACTTATATGGTTAATTATGACACCAGTTTGTGAATTTTCACGGTTCTCCAGTTTTATTTGAGACTCCGGTCTTTGCAAAGCGTCTTTGGCTCTTCACGTGTTAATTAGTGGTAATTTTGTACTGGGTATTTATTTTAACTTTGTGGCAAGTACGGTAACTTAATTGGATAAATATTAGTGATAGCAAGCGAAATTTTGGACAATGGCAAAGTTTCCCTTCAATATGGATTTATAAACGGGAAAATTTATTATGATGCCATATACACGGGGTAGACCTCTCGTTGCGAATGCCGCTGATGGATTTAAAAATTTCACCAGCCAATGAGAATTCAGAACCCGTCTAGAAGCGTAAGCAAGCAGCAACAAAGACAACGGAAAAACTATAGATCTGGATTCTCATTGGCTGATGGAATTTTTAAATCCATCAGCGGCATTCGCAACGATCGTTCTCCCAGCTGTATAATTGAATTTAAATGCATGCAACATGTGTCCGCTTAACCTTGTTAAGAAGTAAATAAATTGTCGGCAGCAAATGCTTCTTGCGACGTTGTGCTATTTATTGTTGTGAACTTTGTTATACTAAAAATCATGTTTCTTAATATAGGAGTTAATATATAATAATTTGAATACTAGAATAATTGTTGCTTCTCTATACTGTGCATTTTATATTTAGTGAGCTTCAATTTATAATGTATGATACTGCTTGTAATGATGTTTCTTAGGTTCGTCTTATTACTGTAATGATGCGTCTTATTAGTGCCATATATCTCAATTTATATTTGGAAAATTGATCTATATCTATTGTCATCCATGTCGTTCATTTTGATAAAAAAACTCTCCTTCTGCATCGTATTTAATATTGTAAACCTGCTCATGTAAACCTCCCTTGGCCACGTCCTTAGCCTATAATAATTTTTTCTTATGGTAAAGGGCTAACATTTCCAATCCTATAAAGTTGGAGATCATCTCCCGAATTACACCCGGAAATTCACGCAGGCTAATATTTATCCTGAGGCCCTGGTAAGTGTTTTCACACTTGCACATAACAACTGCTACACCGTGGCCCCATGATACAGATACTTCCCTCGCAGACCTTAAGTGGACCATGTCTTTTTTGTGGTTGCCATATGGCTTATATGCCTTTGCAAGCGACCCTTGGGTGGGATCCTTGAGGTCCCCAACTAACTTTGTTTGTTTGTCATAGCGCATATCATGCAATTTTTGATTAACATGCTCATAATATATAGAGCTGGCAGTAATAACAACTGCTGCTTTCTCTTTGTTTTTCAAAATCATAGAATTTGAACTGCCGGGAAAGCGTGGAGCTTCAATATCATCAGCCTGACTATCATTCCCCCTGTTCATCATATTATCTAAAGCATATCAAGCCTTGATTTGATTTCAGTCTCAGCGCACAGCCGCCTCATAATTTTTATAGACCCGTTTAGGAATAATCTCAATTTGATGAACTTCAGTAATCTTATTTTCCAACATTGTGGGGGTCCCAATAATTAGCCATTTGCCTTGATCAATTTTCATTCACATTTATTTTAAATTGATGAGTCGTCCATAGAATCGTCCCCGTCGTCGTCCTAACTTACTTTTAGAATCAGTTATTGAATTCATGTTTTTATAAACTGCTGCATCCTATATATATAAGCTGTTGTACCCCGTCCGACCGACCGACCGACCGTACCATAATCAGTTTTCCAAACCGAAGTTCAGTCGGACAAAGGCGAACCCATGGTTGAGTTTGAACTTGGCGTTAGGTTCAGGTGGTCTTTAGGTTCGGGTGGGCTTTATGGTCGGGTGGACTTTATGGTCGGGTGGGCTTTATGGTCGGGTGGGCTTTAGGTTCAGGTGGGCTTCATGTTCGGGTGGGCTTTATGTTCGGGTGCGCTTTATGTTCGGGTGGGCTTTATGTTCGGGTGGCCTTTAGGTTCAGGTGGGCTTTATGTTCAGGTGGGCTTTATGTTCGGGTGGGCTTTATGTTCGGGTGGGCTTTATGTTCGGGTGGGCTTTATGTTCGGGTGGGCTTTAGTTCGGGTGTTCGGGTGGGCTTTATGTTCAGGTGGGCTTTATGTTCGGGTGGGCTCTATGTTCGGGTGGGCTTTATGTTCGGGTGGGCTCTATGTTCGGGTGGGCTTTATGTTCGGGTGGGCTTTATGTTCGGGTGGGCTCTATGTTCGGGTGGGCTTTATGTTCGGGTGGGCTCTATGTTCGGGTTGGCTTTATGTTTAAGTGGGGTTTACGTTTGGGTGGGCTTTATGTTCAGGTGGGCTTCATGTTCAGGTGGGCTTTATGTTCAGGTGGGCTTTATGTTCAGGTGGGCTTTATGTTCAGGTGGGCTTTATGTTCAGGTGGGCTTTATGTTTAAGTGGGGTTTACGTTTGGGTGGGCTTTATGTTTGGGTGGGCTTTATGTTTGGGTGGGCTTTATGTTTGGGTGGGCTTTATGTTTGGGTGGGCTTTATGTTTGGGTGGGCTTTATGTTTGGGTGGGCTTTATGTTTGGGTGGGCTTTATGTTTGGGTGGGCTTTATGTTTGGGTGGGCTATAGGTTGTGTTGGTGTTACACTTTTACGGTCCAGTTCGACCATGACGGTTACGCGTTACGGATGCAAGAGGAAATTATCTGGTAATTGTGTTTTGCAAACCGAGGTTCAGTCCGACTGTCGGACTCCGACAGAGGCGAACCCTTATTCGAGTCGGATATATACCCTGGGAGTTTGTGTTAAGTGGACATTCCAAACCAAGGTTCAGTCCGACAGAGGCGAACCCTGGGTCGAGTCGGATATATACCCTGGGAGTTTGTGTTAAGTGGGCATTCCAAACCAAGGTTCAGTTCGACAGAGGCGAACCCTTGGTCGAGTCGTATATATACCCTGGCAGTTATTGTACAGGAGTCCTTCCAATCCGAGGTTCAGTCCGACAGAGTCAATGTCTTTGTTACGTCTGAGATGTACGCTGGAAGGTTTTGTAAAGTGGATATTCCTAGCCGAGGTTCAGTCCGACCGAAGCGCTCTCGGTCGTGTCAGAGGTGTACGTGGGCAGATTTTGTAAAGGGAATTTATTTTATTCTATGGATGCTTTCAATTTAAAGTATTGGGGCTTATTTATTTTTAAGAGCCAAGCGTAGCTGGCTGGCCTTTCTAGTACTCTATATAACATTACTGTAAGATGGAACTAAAGACGCTGTTCTTACCGTTGTTGAAGCGCAAAATTTAATACCTCTGAAGCAAAGTGAGACATCATGAATCTGCATAATAAATAAATTGGATCAAGACTGGTAAATGGCAATCTGAACATGTGATCAAAATCGAACAAAGTGATAGTAATCCGGCTAACATTGCAATAACACTAGAAATTGTATGCTGAAGTGGTTATTCTGATTCAGATTTGAGTACAAGAGAAATCTTGTAACTTGAGAGAAACTACTCTATACATTCTTTAGCCTATAATAGGTGAACGTGCCGTGGAATAAAACGGAAGGAAAATGAAATATGTAGATGTGAACAATTTGGTTACGATCTTGCATCTTAGTCAGCACGAAAAACTGTAACTAGTACTTTTCATCATTTTTTAAAACAATTTTGTCGAATTTGTTCGAAAAAAACCCATCTGCAACACAAATACCTGCTCAGCTGTGATATTGCATATATTGTATTTTAGTTTACAAAGTTTATACACAATTTCAGGCTTTGATCTCCCTCCAAATCGGTGACTTTCCAAAGTTTATGAAACATCTGTATTGGTAATATCTTGCTGACGTTATGTTGAAACTAGACAATTTATGGCCTGAAGTTTGCTCCCTTCACAATCTTTCCAATTCAAACTCCGCAGTCTAAATTAATGAAAAAGCTGCTTATTTTTTTCAAACAATCTCTTAAATTAACTGCTGAAACGTTCGGTCATTCAGATGATTTTGTTTGGAGAATACCGTACGCATTATTGCTGGTTACATTGTTAAACGAAATGGAACGATGATATGAAAGCGCGTGGAAAAATAGAAGTAGCAATTTCAATTGTAGACTTTGCCGCCATTCAGTTGTTATTGAGGCTTGATCAATTTAATGAATCCACAAGATTCTTCGAACTTTACTGATCCGCCATTTTAATAAAACGTTGGGTATCATTTTGAAGGGGGTATTTAGCGATATACATATGTAAATTGGCTACAAATTGGGATCTCAACTAGGTCACATACCGGCCCTATTGATCACAGACGAATAATGTAGCTCTAAATTGAAGACTATTTGGGAGACATTCAGCGGGTTTAGAAAGATATAATTAACTTGTAATCAAGGTCAGCGAGCGAGCAATATGGAATCAAGTTATTCATTTTCCTTCTATACTTTTATTGTGCTAAAGCTGGATTGCTTAGTTTTGTCATTTTGAAAAAACTATTGTGATTCACGTCATCACGGTCGATCATACAGATACATAGTTAACTTGTTTCGAATGGGACATGCAACGAATCAATACCATGCTCGATAACGTGTCCCAGGAATTCATAAACATCCAGTCTAACATAGAGTCATTATCAACATTTTTATTTCAGCTGTCTCATTGTCATTATCTTTCGTGTCAACTTATTGATATATTCAGTGATTATGCTTGCGATATTCATATATTATTGACAGCAGGCAATCATGACATTGGCGATTCAGCATCCTGTGACTATGAATATCTTAAAAATTATTAATGAATTGCAAACTGGACATCGGAATTAGACAACCCAGAAATAACTGTGAATCGGGTAGTTTTTTTACAAAGGCAACATATTTGGCCAAGTAGCAATAGCAAAAGTTTTTGGTTAAATTACTCTAGTGGTTTCAATGAAGGATTAATTTGTGAAGTTATTATTTTGTCTGGTAGACCTGCCTGGTAAGTTTCATCTTAATTATGATAAAAGATAAACGGTTAACAACTTAGCTACTGCTTGTGTTAATTTGACAGCCTCTCTTAAGTTATTACGGGCTTTGTGAATTAATTCAACAAACATGTTTTGGCGTGTATGCTCCAGTCTCATTGCAAAGGATATGAATGCAGGACTAAACAATTAGGGAGCAAAGTGTGTCAATTTTAAATTACACAATAATAAACTGACGGTTTAAGATATTTATTTTCTTCCATTTTGCGTAAACTTCAATTGTTGTCATTACCAAATCACTTCTTGTCATTCCTGTGGACCAAATTTTTCAGCTCTGACCCCAGGAAAAATGGCACCTTTCCGGCCGATAGCGAACGAGATGAATTCCTGTTTTTTGTATATCTGAAGATAATTGCACTAAGGTGATGAGCACATTTCTAGCGTGACCTTAAATAGTTTATGGTTTATTTTGGTATTCATGCAGTTTCATGTTTCTAAATAACTTTCATATTTTCCGTCGACACACGAAGGGTGAGTTCTATTTAATGTAGTCATTTTTGACTATTTTATTTGTTGTGGTGTACTTATCTTTTAAAATAAGGATCCCAACACCAACCTGTTCAGATAATAAAAAAAAACAAGAGAAATTTTGCCTCCTTCGTAATTTCCAATTCCTATTCTCTCCTTCGGCTTGAAACAACACAAATTGGAGCTTGAAAGCTAAACTACAAGCAGGTAAGCTACTAAATATCACGGTTTAAAAAAAATGTTCCTGTCTAGTCGTCATAAGGTACAATTATTAATTATTGCTGCCATTGATACTATCTATCCATCTTTGCAAAAATGTATATGTAGTATTCTACGTCTAGATGATGTTAAAAATACCGCTGAAGCATTATTCCTAATTTTTAATTTTTAAAAAATGTAAAAAAATATGCGAAATTGAGATTAACTTTAAAATTGTATTAGTATATACGTCACAATTTGTATTTGCATTGCCAGCGTATTTATTGGGAAAGCAGATACAATATCTTGCGGGTGGTGTCGTATATTATGTCAAAAATATCATCCACATTTGTTTTAGATAATTTAATAAAAGATGAATAATTAGTAGTAGAAGCAGTTGGAATCATCGGGAACTATTCTGGATGGGTGGATAAATGGGCGGGAACAGTGTTTTACTTTTGCTTGGTCGAATCCGATAAAACTTCTTTATGGTCGAATTCATACTTGAACATTTTTGTGTCATCATGATGATACCCATCTACCTGTCTTTCTTGATACTCCAGATCAATTAAATTTCCACATGATCATCCTGTTTTCTAATAATGAAGATTACCCTTGGTACAAATAATTGTTACGTTGCAACGCAAAAACCCGCCGTGACGTCGATTGATGTAATTTGTGCTGAAAAATTTCGTTCGATATAGAAGATGTGTGGATTTCTTGATTTCTTATTTGGAAATATAATGCTATACGCTGAAAATTGTGTTTCATGGATAACCGAACATAATTCCTACTATTATTGGTTTTAATACACTAGCTATGTCGTGCTTGTTTCCTGGCCATACGGTTAGGTATTCCTATCCCATATAGGAATCTGTGATCACTCATTTCATCACATAATGCCGATTTTGCTTCGTCTAGTATTTATATGTCAATGTTTCGATCCGTACAATTTAACTTAACTTAAGTTAATGAGTAGAAATGAAATACATCTTAATCCAGCCTAGATTCGTCCCTTCACTTAATAAATTATTTTAGAAATGTGTTTTTAAACGTCTTAGCTTAATTTGAATCTTACCAGTATCTGCGGCCTGAATACGTTAAGATACGATCAATCAACAAAAACGGGAACTCTGTCGATTGAAAAGAAATATATATGTGTTTCATGGTTAATAATTTAAAGTGCATTCTTCTCAACATCGTCACTGCCACGAATTTACTATTATATTCCTAAAAGAAACAACAAAATATAAAACTATATGGTTTCTGGGAAATTGAAATAGGCGTAACAACGGTCAAAAATCTGGGGGTACACGTTCCCTTGTCAACTGCAGCATGTAGTGTAGATGTAATAGGTCCAAACTATAGCCAATTGATAGGGCACCAAGATTGTAGGCGTATCCATGAAGTAAAAACAGACATATAAATGTCAAAATGACTTACCATACTAATAACAGGACCGTCCAGAGCGGCGGCAGCACTCTTTTGGGAATTCTGACTTTTCAAAAGTCGTGGATGACGTTAAAATAATGCACAAAATCGATGATTTTGGCCGTCTTTTTGTCACGTTGAAATTTTTACTTATTGCACGCGTTCTTGTTTTCGTCAATGTATTTGCTAATAACTACTTTGGGCACCACCCAATCCACCACCTTTGTTCATTTTTATCTGTATATTAGAGAATGTAATGTCATTTGTCAAATAAAGTATTTCTTCACATCTAATGCCACTAACATCGAAAGAGTTTCTGGAATAGCATCGATATGTGGAAACCTATGGAATATTCATAGGCGCACCACAAACTAGAAATTGTTAACCAATATCTGCAGTCGAATTCAAATGAAGACAACCGAAGCGACATCCGGTTTGCTTGTACAACATGGCAAATCGCACACATTTTTTATGACGGCTCTGGTTATACTTTATGAGATTATACACTTGAAATCATCGTCATTGTAGAAGCTATGTAAATTGGTTAGTCAATGAGTTATTTCAAATTTGTATTTTTACGTGGCGTGGCACTTTGCATCTCCTACAACAAAATAAAAACTATATGTAGGTGATTTGGATCGTAGGCATTGTTGCTTACAAGAAGGCACATGCAAATGTTTTGTATTCAAATGTGTTAGGCAATGTGCTTGTGAAAGTCACCGATTAATTTTAAGCGAATTTCACGGCGAATAACACTTTTTATTTTGCACATTTAAACGAAAATGTACGCTAATTAGCTTGCTTGATGGTCAATTTAATTAACCGACAGCTTAAATGTGTATTTGATGCATTTTAAATAACAACTCGAATTCATTAAAAAATGGAATTCAATTTAACGTCGGTATGTAATTATTCGTTGTAAAAATTCATAAAATCTAGACAAATTGCCTGAATGTTCATTATTAAATACCTTTGTACAATTAGATGAACAGAGTTGTTCGTAGCTGATCCCGGTTGATATAGTTCACACTTTGACTCTGAAATTGGATTACTTATAGTTTTTGACAATGATTAGTTAGACAAGACGTTTAATGTTAGAAAAAGTGGTTGTTTGTTCCCTATTTTCTTCCTAAACCTTCAGGTCCATTTCAACCTGAAAAACTGTTCACTAGAAACCTCTGAAAATATTTCACAATGATCACATTCAAGAATTAAGTTTAGCACTATCTCTGCAGACATTCAAAATTACATTAGCCCGATTCCCGCCTAAAGATGCTTCCTGTAAATCTTACAATTAGTCGGATATGCTATATGTAAATTTCAGGTGAAAAATTGATTGCCCAGTTTCTCTGAAAATCCAATTCCAAGTCATTCGTTGAAAACGCTTCATAGTGTTATGAGTTTCACAGAAACAATTCACTGAGAGACTAGTGTCACAAAGGCTAGATATGAAATCGGTACACTGAATGTCATTCAAATTTAGCAAAAATAGGGTTTATCGTATGTTGTAACATATGGTTAAAAATAAGCATTTTATACGTAACACGCATTATATTTGACAAAGTAAGCTGCAGGGCTATGCCTAAATCTTCGCTGCGATATTTTAAAATTTGGCGTTAACATTCACGAAATATGCAAGTCATATTTATGGTCTTTGATGTCTTTTTTAATTTTTCAGAAATGACCGAAGGTAACAGAGTTTTTCTGCATATTTTTTGCATGATAACGCCAAAATGCAAATTATTGTTCTTGAATTTTTTTTTAACACAAAAGTTCCATTTAGGATGTGAAATTTTGTCAATTTGAACTTTAAGATGAAATATTAGAGATACGGTTGAAAATTTTGGAGAAGAAACCCTTACGTAGATGAATTATGCTTATTCAAATCCTGTTACGATTACGCTCCTATCTGTAATAGTTTTTGCTGGAGATCATGGACACGGACGCAGGTTTCTCACACAAATTTTGAATATTTTGGAATTTCAAACCAAAACGGCCTTTTGAATCAATTTATAGTGACATTTGATAATAAGCGTTGTTGCTTAAATTGTTCATTTTCCAGAAAATGTTTGCGAAAATTTGGCTAAATGCTAGCACAAGTCTCTAAATTAGAATTAGAATCAATAGTACATGTAATTACAAAGGAACGGATACATTCCGACATATTCTTGATCGTCTGAGCAACATACCGTCTAGTTAGTTTTTACAAGTTTTTCATTTCTACATGCCTCGATGATTATAAATATCCGTCTGAGTAAGTATCTTGCATCGGCAATATACTGATGTGATACGTGGTCTGTCACTATAAACAAATTGCATACTTGGAAATTATGCGCTGTCGAAATAATTTTTCGGCGGCTTGGAGCAAGTTGATAAAGTGTACTTCTAACCTAAAAAATTAAATCTGGCAAATAAAGTATTTTCTTTTGATCAAAAAGACAGCAAACAAGTGGTAATTTTGATGTGGTTACTAATTGTGAGTGCTAAAAACTTGTCCTAATTTCTTGTTTAGAAACGTCAATGTTAAATCTTTTGAGCTACTAAAATTCGTGTTGTAGTAATTATTCCAAATTGGATGTAGTGATAAGTGATGGAATTTAGCGATAAGATTTCAGATGCTAACTATTAGCGGCTCTGTCGCATGTGCAAATCTCAAATATTGATTAAGTTATTTAGACTAAAACTACATAAGGCTGCACGACGAATTCTCTCCTTCAATTTATTGGAAATGATTTGAGTGCATTGATTTTCGATTGAATAAATGCTCACTCTGTATTCGGATCTCACATTGTCGCCTATTGATTGATGCATTGACATATCTTTTAGAAGCTGCACAAAAAGTAAATATATAAATATATAACGTGATGTTGAAAGTTTGAGCAGAAAATACTACAAATAAAGAATACGCAGAGGACCATAAGAGGTAGTACATAAAAGTTACCTACACTAAATGTTAGACGTCACTTTGAAATAATTTCTGCTAAAATTCGGCTACACAAATTCGGAACAAGATAATTTAGCAAGGGCAATATTAGGCTAGGCAATTTGTTTGAATAAGTCTTGATTTTGATAATTTAAATAAGATTGTTTCCATTTTCATATATTAACCCCAAAACGATTACAGTTTCAACTAATATAACCACTCACAAGGTCAAAATATAGTAAGCAATTATAAGGCTGCAATATTTTCCATGCAACTAATGAACTGAAGTTACTTAGGTCAACCGTAATTTAATAAAGTTTCTAGCATCAGTTGAGAGCATTTTTCCACCACAAAAGCAACCTGGCAGATCTAGATAATAACTGTAAAAATTAGGTGATGAATATATGTATCTAATTTTATTTTTACACCTTCAAAACGGGTACGTGTTTAAAGCAAAAAATGTAGGAATAAATATGTTTTTTACATTTCTCCTCGTATAACTATGAGCAGAACCGAACAAAATCTTAAAGACAAGCAAACGCATTATGGAAAACAATATATTGCAACAAATTTGACGTTCATTTTTACACAATCTATCTTAATATTTTATTCTATTTTCTGAGAGACGAATATTTCAAAATCTACAGGAAATTCTAGTAGGCTTTTATAACAATTTATAAACTTTTAAGTCTTTTTCAGAAATATCTTGTTTGTCATCCAAATTATTGGTGGGACAATATACCCTCCTGCCCCCCGGTTGTTACGCCCATGGGCTTTAAAG